>VDFB02077884.1:0-27142 GCA_007258455.2 Sequoia sempervirens
TCTTTTCTAACTCCCTTTTCAGATCCTCATTCTCTTTCCTCAATTTTCTTCATTAGAATATGATTTATGAGGCAGGGGTGGCTTTTGAGATGTGGAGTTTTCATTGATAACCAAATCCTTCATAGGATGCTTTCCCTTATCAACTGGTTGGTTAGATATATTAGCTATAGGGTGTGGAGCAATAGTGCTAGTAACTGTAGACTTAGTTTGGGTAGTGGTATTAGTATCCTTTATAGGATTAGATTGGGTTTTCTTATCGAGGATCTTAGATACAACAGGACTTGTGGTATTAGGTTCAGTTTCTTCCTGGTTCAAGAGTTTCATCTGTTCCACTTGTCTTATTAGTGTCTCTCTCTCATTAATGGCATTTTTGAGTTTCTCTTCCCTCTCCTTCTCTTTCTTCTTCTTTATATCAGCTTGTATTTTAAGCTCTCTCTAGAGGGCATTAATATCTCCAAAAAATTCATCAGGATTTGGGAGAGTAATTTCTGAACTTGAAGACTCCTCCAGATCTATTAGGTTTTGGGAATCATTAGTGGATCCAGTTAGCAAGTCAAGTGGTAAAGGAAAGTATCCATTGGATGTAGGAGGGGGAATACCACTAGCAATAACATTGGTATCAACAGTATTATGGTGATGGCTCCTACTTCTACTTCTACTTTTTTGAGGTCTAGATCTATGGATGCTTACAACATTCTTATTTGTGCAATCTTATTCATCCTCATAATCTAACCCTAATAAATTATGCTCGCTTTCATGACTACTACAATTTCTTGAAGGAGATTTAGTTAATTCAGGGACAGGATGTGGAGTACACTTACTTGTATTTGTCTCCTTTTGTATCCATGACTTCTTGGGAGTCTTTTGAAGCTCGCCTTCTAGCTTCTCTTCTAGATGCTTCTTCATGTGAGCTTTGGTTTTCCTCATGCAATTTTCTTCTTCAATGCTTTCTTGATTTCTTCAAATAATGCACACTGGTGTAGAGACTTCAGATTCACCACCCAAAATGATTCAGAGTTAAAATAATGATAACAATTATGCATATCTTTTAGAGAATTTCAAGGATTTGGAAACACAGAGAACTCCTAAGCCAACCCTCAACACTCTACGTGGAAGATTTGCAAGGACACACAAGTACTTGACAATAATTTATGCAAGTGACCTTAGGATGATAAATGGCTAGAGAATTTGACAAATATTTGCAAAATTTTACACCCCACTTAAAATGTATATGACTCTAATTGCAATGCTTGGAAAAAGCATACTGGGATATGAATATTTTCACAAAGTATCCCAGCAGAGTTTCCAATCTATTGATTGTTTTCTAAGAACCAAACTGATCTTCAAATTTGCCTATGGAATTGTCATTTCTAATTCTTAGCAACCTAAAGGGATTTCCTAACAAACGAGTGAAAGAAACAATGCTTTCCTCTTGCACTTCGAGCTTTGCAAAACCCAGGAGGGTGATCACACAATGTACCTATGGATTCATACATCTAATAACTAAATACATTGCAAATAACAAATGAATTCTCATATAATATCTCAATAAATGGAATATTTTAAGAAGCTAGCTACTCCTTGACAACACTCAACATTTAGAGCATGAGAATGAAAAACTTAACATGTAATAATAACAATTACAACTCAATAGAAGTTGGATTATGAATTTGATTTGTTGTTGAATGATCAAGAAAATGTATCTTGATTACTAAACCCAGATCAGTGCCTGAACCTAGGAAACGGAGTCAATTTCAACACAAATATAATTATATAATAGATTAATACTTAGCATCATAAAACTTTGAAAACACTACATTACAACATTGCATCGTTATATCTAAGATAAAAATTCTTATAAAGATCCTTATACTCAAATCACATGAACCTATAGCTCTATCTAGGTACTTTAATTAATTTTCTGAATTAAAAAAAAAGACAATAGTCATACATCATTGGAACACAATGAAGACCAATAAAAATCATTGATCATTTTATTAATAGCTCAGGTAACAAATACACTAGGAGATAAATGGATTTAATTTGCATCATTTCTATATTCAATTGCTAGTACTATTATCAAAAATTACATTTGCATATCAACTAGACTCAAAACCTAAGTCAAAAAATCTAAAATGTTCTATATATTCTCATTACAAAATTTTCTCTGTGATCAATCAACAACTCGTACATTTGGTTGTGAATTCCTTCTTATAGAAATGAAGGAGCAAACAAGCTTTGAGCCATAATGTAAACATGTCCAATTCCTATTTGATTGATACAAAAGATTCCCCATTTCAACTATATTTGCAACTTAGAGGGAAATATCACGTGGGACAAAAACCATTTACATTTGTCAAAGAATATTTGTCCCACCTTCAAAAAGGCACCTTTTAGCTGTTGCAACAACTTATCCACATGCTTCCAAAATTCATTCCACGTACTCCAAGCTTGAAGGAAGAAAAGCATAAAATGAAGAAAGAGAAAAAGGACAAATTACCTCCACGTCTGCATCCCTGTAATCAACTTCAAACTGGAGAGAATACAATATTTTAACATTATTTTATCAAAGGCCTAATCTGTATTAGTTCCAGGCCATGTATTGTATTCTCCCTACTGTTATTCTTCATTGTTGCAGACTTAAGACCAAAATTGCACTAACCATCCCCATAGAAGCAACCTAAGCCTCCAAGACATCAAGATAATTTTCTTTCCATGACTTAAATTCCTCTTTTGAAGGCCAATTAAAACCAATGATACTGAAAAACTTTGTTTTGTATGGAGCATACTTGGTCACAACCTGACTTGCTTCCTTATCAAACTCCTCCAGGGAAATCCCTGCTTGGGTAAGCATATCCATACTGCTCCTTAACATCCTCATATCAACCCCTTCACAAATTAGGGCTGCTTGCTTTGCAATTACCTCATTTGCTTGCTCTTTCTAATCTTGCAAGGATTTGATCTCACCATTTTCCTTCAAGATTTTAGGGAGGAGACCAAAATTCAACTCATAAAACCTTTTGACCAACTCCCTTATTCTTTCCTCCAAAGGCTCAATCTTTCCTTGGAATTCTTGAATTCAACTCACAAGTTTAAGGGTAGGTTGGATGTTGTCTAGATTATTTGTATCATGCTTAGATCCCACGACCATTAGCCTTAGATCTTGGAGTCTTGGGATCCATCTCTCCATGAGTGGGATATCCACTTCCTTGTCCCTATCAAAATTTCTCATGGCATCAAACATATAGGAATAATTAACATAGATGCTAATAAATCTCTTATCAATTCCCTAGTTTAGATGCTCCAACCCTCCTATCACAATCTTTAGATTGTTGACAAGGATCAATTTGTCCTTTTCTTTGCATCTTTCTTCATATGTCTTCAGCTTCTCAAGTGAATCTTCCTTGTTGATTTCCTTTGTTTGATGTTCCTCTGATGTACTTGGTTCTTCAACTACTATAGGCACATTTCCCATATTATAAGGCACAATTTCCAATGAGACATCTTTGGGAGGAGTAGGGGCAGAAGGTTTTTTTTCTTGTGGTGAAGAAGGAGAGGAAGAGTTTGTTTGCATGGGCACACTGGATTGCATATTTTATATCTTCTCTTTTAACAGTGTCATTTCTAAGAGATAGTAGATTTCCACAATCCATAAAGAATGTTGCAATTGTTTTTGGATTTTGATTGTGTAAGCTTTTTTGCATCAACATTTTGGATCACACTTTGTGATCCATCATTAGGATGAAAAAGAGAGCTAAAGGAGAAAAATGATAAGTTTGTAGACCAGCAGATTAGATAAAAGGAACAAAGAAGGGGAGAGGGAGGGGTTGCTTGAGAAAAGAGAAAGATAGACCAATGAGATAATTTCCTCCTTATCTCTTGCCCTTCCCCTTCCTCCCCCTTCCCCCCCCTTTTTGGTCTTGTGTTTTGTAGCTCTCTCTTTTCTCTTTTCTTCCTAGTCAGTTTTTGTCTTGCTTCTTGTTCCTTCCCTCCTGGTCTCGTTCTCCTTTCTCCTTGTTCCTTGCCTTGATCCCCCCCTTTTTTGCTTTTTCCTTTTCCTTCTTTAGTTTTTGTTTGGGCCTTCTTTTGTCTTGTGGCCTTGGTTTTGGTTTTTTGGTATCATTTTTCTTTTTTTCTTCTTTATGAAATTAATTTGCAATTTTATTTTTTGCTCCTTTTGCTTATAGGTTTCATTTTTGTTGGTGTATTTTGGGTGTCTTGTTTTTTAAGTTATTTTGTTCCTGCCTTTTTGGTTTTCCTTATATATGCTCCCTCTTTCTTCCTTCACTTTTTTTATTCCTTCTATTAGGTTGTTAGTTTTTATTTAAGGTTTTCTCTTTATTTTTGCTTTCTTTTATTTAATTTTAGTCTCTATTTTTTGGCAATTTATTTTTCAGCTTGCTTTCATCTTTTCAATTTTTGTTGTCTTTTTATTGTTAGTCTTGATTTTTGTCATCCTTTTGTTTCTTTTAATTGTGTTTGGTTTATAAATTTAGTAGTTTCCTTTGAGTGGGTCAATATTTTTTTGGTTGTCTTTTTGAAATTTGGTTTCAATTTATTTTATATTTTAGCCTCATTTATATTTCTTTAAAATAATTATTGATAATAGGTTTCTTTTTTTCTTTTTCTTTTTTACTTTTTGTCTCCCTTTAATTTGGTCTTTCATTTTTTATCTTATTTTCTTTTTTGATTTTTCTTGTTTTGTCTTGTCTTTATCTTGTTTTTTTGTTTTTGTGATAATTGGTTTCTTTTTTTGGTAGTTTTTTCGTCACTTTCTTTTTAATGTGGTTTCTTTCTTTTAATTATTTTTAATTTTTAATTTTTGTTTCTTTTAAGTGGATTAGTATATTCTTTGGTTGTCTTTTAATTTTTGGTTTCAATTTTTATTTTAGATTTTAGTCTCTTCTATAATTCTTTCAATAATTCTTGTTATTTGGTTTCATTTTTCTTTTTATACTTTTAGTCTCTCTTTAATTTGGTCTTTAAATTTTTATCTTGTTCTTAATTTTGGTTTTTCTTGCTAGCCTTGTCTTTATTGTGTGTTTTTTTTGTTGGTATATATTTATGGTTGTCTTTGATATTTGGTTTCAATTTTTGTTTTTCCTTTAGTCTTTTTTAGCTTGCTTTCAATTTTTTTCACTTGTTGTCGTTTGATTTTTATCTTGTTCTCAATTTTTTTTTTTATGTTAGCTTTGTCATTATGTTGGTTTCTAATTTATTTTGTCTTCCAATGTTTGTTAGTAAATTTAATTTATTATCTTATTTAAAGGTTTATTTATTATTTTGTTTTCATTTATTTCAATTTTATTGCTTTTGATTTTTAGCTTAAGTATTATGTGGTGGTCCTTTGTTTTTTAGTTTTGTGTTTTCAATTAATTTTTTATCTTGTAATTTTGGTTTAGTTGATCTTTATTATTTTTTGGAGTATTTTTCTTACTCCTTTTTATATCTTTTTTCAATTTTCTTTGGTTTTAAATTTGTTCCTCTTATCTCATTGGTCTTTCTTTCTCTTTTTTCATGCATCCCTCCCTCTCCCCTTCTTTGTTCCTTTTATCTAATTTGTTGGTCTACAAACTTATCATTTTTCTCCTTTAGCCCTCTTTTTCATCCTAATGATGGATCATGGAGTCGCGATCCGAAACATTGATGCAAAAATATTACACAATGAAATCAGAAATAATTACAGCGGAGTTCCATTTATGTTTGTAGCTCCAAAATCTTCTGTTGGCCTTTGTCATATTCAACCAGCAAATCATTGTGCATCTTTCTAAACTTCTCCTTTTTTGCAGTTATTGACTCCACCATTGCCTTTGTGAATTGGACCACATTTATTGACATGATGGTAGGTTCAATTGCAAGGTATCAGATACCCTCTTGATGATCAACCATCCCCTATAATCTGTAGATGGCTCTGCAACTTTTGGCTTCTTTATGTTTGGGGCTAGGGACCAAATTGCCAATGTGCCCCACTGCTCACTAAAGGTAGACCCTTGCAGTGCAATTGTTGCTTCCTCCTCAAAGTTGTATAAATGCCTATCATACCTCCTCACTGTGTCAAAATCTATAGTCGAGGCAAGGTCCCATTCTCGTAGTAGGAGAAGACTACTTTTTATGATAATTCTCTACCCTCCTGTTTTGTTATGCCTTGAAAATTTTCTTTCATTTTATTCATAACTTGAGCCTGTATAACCTTATTAGGTAGTTTTGGGTTTAAGATCCTCTCCTTGGAAATATTGTTAACATACCCATCCTTCTTAGCTCTTCGACCAAATTCCATGAAAGCAGTGGACTTGACAAATGAGTCATCATCCATGAATTGTTTGCAACCCTCTTCCCTGACATCATCTATGTTATCCATGTCAATGAGGTCCACCTTGCTTAGTTTGAGGCCCATTTGTTGTGGTACCATCTCCTTAGGGGGAGAAGGCATGCCTTGTTGCATTTCCTCCTTAGTAACAAATATTTCATCCTTAGAGTCCTTGACATAGTCCACCAAGCCATTTGGTTCTACCTTTTGATTCTTAGGAGGTGGTTACCTTGGTGGTGATGACACCCTTTGTGGTAAATCAATCTCAATAATCTCATAACTAGTTGACCTTGGGGCAGGCAATGGTGGCATTTCATGTGTTGGTGAAGGGATTCTTGGCTCTTCTTGCTGAGAAGAGGTGGTCACAACTTGCTTTTCCTTCACCCTGTCCTTTTTCCTTTTGAACACAATTATTTGCTTATGGGGTTGGTAGGTGGATATTTCTTCCATCACAAGGGCTTTTCCCTTGTCCTGATCCTCTCCTACCATATCTTTCCCCTTGTCTTGGACTAGCCTTTCTTCTTTTAATCTCCCCACAACTTGCTCAAAATTCTGAAAAAACATATTCAATCCTTTCAATTTCATCCTTTGTGTCTCTAAGAGCCAAGAACTGTGGATCCTTAGATTGCATCTCCTTTTCTAAGTTATTGAATGTAATCCACTTCATCTTTCTATCATCCTACTTTTAAAAGTGAAAAATATTCCTTATTACATCCTTTGGAAAATAAAATTTGTGGATGAACTTGGAGCTTTTGATTCTTGCCTTTAGCCCTACCATGAATCCCTCGGGATCATGATTCCTTCGTCTGACACTCTTCATCTCATATGGCTTGAGGACATCAACACTTTTTCTCCATCCTCCTTTCATGACATAATCAGAGAAAACAATGTATGCAGGGAAAAAGGTTCCCTTCCTCTAATTTTGCAAGTGATTATCTTCTACATCCCCTATCTGCCACATCACTTCCAAAAAACAAATCTTTAGCGACACATCCCTTGGAAGAATATGTGGTGATACACTTGTGCCAAAGACTCTAAGGATTTTATAGCTTGGGTAAGGAATAATTTCCCCCCAATTGTGTACAATATTCAAATCATGCCTCTTGTCTTTAGGCCTTAAGAAATCATGCAAAGCCACAGGGATTCTTGGCATATTCAAAATTAATACCCTTCTCAATTTAGAAGCAAATATATTCTCAAACACCAGAATACTAGATTGGTTGTCATTTCTATCAAGGAGTCTACTCCAGCATTGGATGGGCATATCCATATCACCCTCCTTCCTAACTAATGTCATATCCTTTCCAAAATAACTTGCTCCCTTATACAACAACACATGCATAAATAAAGAATACCAATAAAACCTTACCCCATCTTCACCATTATTTAGTGCAACCAAGCCCTCATGTATCCTTTTAGCTAAGTATGATCCAAATTCATAGAGGGTAGTGCAAGTGGGATGCTAGATATGTATAGCCATATACATCTTTGCCATAGGCATGCCTGTGGTTGGGTCAAAACCCAAGATTTGACATAAATAATAGAATAATCTTTGGAAGTATGTAATAAAATAGTTGATAGGGAATGGCTCTTTATCTTATGGGCCCAAAATGATCTTCCCTTGTCCCTTAATAGATTCCAAGAAATTCTGCAATACTAAGATTTTAAAAGTATGCCTTACTTTCTCATACTCAGCTCTAAGCACCTTCTCATCAATCTTTACCATATCTTCACTCCACTCAGTCAAATTGAAAACCTTAGCTATTTCTCCCTTGGTAACCTTTACCATTTCTATGCCATCATAGGTTCTCACAATTCTTGAAATTGGGTCATAGTTTGCTGCTAATTCCCTTAGTAGGTAAGCATCCATATAAACATTCAGAACTACCACTTTTCCCATGTCTAATCTTCCAGGGTTGCCAATAGGGATGCCACAGTTTTAGTTTCCAAACCAAAAGTTAATTTTTTCCCATCTAGTGTATGGTACTGAGGCATCTCTAATAGTACATTTCTTGTCAATGAGCCCATCAACAATTTGAGCACCTCGAAACAACAACTAACCCTTGGTCTTATCAGATGTGGAGGGTTTTAGTTGCTCAGTTAAATCCTGAACTAGAGGTATAAATGTAGGTTTCAACCCAGAGGCTTGGTCTTTCGGTGTAGATGCCTAGACTTTAGGTGCCATGGTAATAGGGTTTGTGCAAACTAGGGTTTACTTTTGTAGAGAAACTAGAAGCTTATAGCTAGGGTACAGTTTTGATGCAAAGAAACAACAATAATTGACAAACTTATCATTCAAATTGAACGTCAAACCTTAAAAGAAATGCAAGAAACTAGGAAATCTATTGAAGATATGATTGAATGAACACCCTCAAAAAAATTGCAAGAAATTGAAAGCAGTCTGTCAATTGTACTTACAGTTTTGTAGAGTCTTTGAAAACCCTAAGCTCTAGATGCCAAACTAGCTTGAAATTTGTAGGGAGAAATCCTTAGATGTGTTGAATGCTATAATGTAATGCAATTATGATTTAAAATAGGTTTTTATGACTTTTAAGGCAGATCAAATTCGTAGTTCGACGTCATATCCGCCATTACTATTTGCTCGCACAAACCAAAACAGCTCACTTGACCTCAAATTCGAACTTTAAATTTTAGTCATTGATCCTGTAGTGATATAGCCTAACAAACGACTCAGATCAAGTCAAGCAAGTTTGAAAATTTGACCATAAATGATTATCGCCATCGTTCAGTCAAAATACACCATGTGGATTTTCCTCCAAGTCATCGTGCGAGCTCCACCATCTCCATAAGCCTTGAAAATGGCTACGTTTCATCTCCTTGCTTCCCCTCTAGGTTTAATTTGTGTGCAACTTACAGAAATGGGGAGGCGAGGAATGGACCAGATCAAATCAAGTTCCCTTAACTTGCATGCCTTTTATCTTTCAAACCATCCACCTATGTGTATAATCTTCGGATCCAATGAATGGTCATGATTAAAACATCTTATGTTACAATTTACCATGTGCTAAAATAAGCCATTTATTAGCTTGATTGTTTATGTTTCCCAACTTTATGCCAAAAAATTTCCAAAATATTTCATACCTCATTATTGGGTCCTTGATGGCTCATATCACTCCACGTGGCACCTCCTCACTTCCACTCTAAGGGGTAGGAGATGTATGTGGGTCCCCCACAAGCTAGCGGGGGACAGTCAAGATTAACCCAAGCCATCTCATCTCAACTATTGATTACTTAAAGCTTGACGCTCACTACCTTCAAAGGATGATGGGCCCTACTGATTGATAAGACCTGTGGCACTCACCCACTAGGCCATTAGAATATTTTAATGGATATTAGAACACAACGAGGGAGTGGGGGATGGTTAGGATCAAATCAAATGATCCAACCACCTACATTAAAATATCAAACTTGTGCATGCACAATGTTAGCAACTTAAAAAGGGGCTCAACTAAGTCAACGAGAGATGAGACGTAAACCTCAGGCCAAGAATTTAGACTGATGAAAAAATATTAAACCTAAACATAGGGACGGTGGAAAATATAATAAGATTTGTGACCTACATAATATGGAGCAATATTTATAATGAATCAATGGATGATGACTAGGAAAACTAGGCTTAAGGGCCTAGTAACTAGACAGACTTAAGGACATAAGTGGTAACTTAGGAAACCTGGAACAAGTGAATACCAGTCAACCGTGAATTAAAACATATATAAAGGGTTTGACAATTAGGTTTTTTGAGATGGTTTAAGATACACATAGACCTTATAACACCTGGAACGAGTGAATACCAGTCAACCGTGAATTAAAACATATACAAAGGGTTTGACAATTAGGTTTTTTGAGATGGTTTAAGATACACATAAACCTTATAACATGAGAAATACTAAAACCCTAAGCCTTAGGACCCATTCCAATTTAGGAAAGATAACCAAATTTGCAATAATCATTAGTGGAATGCAAAAATTTTAAGGGGTTCCACCAATGGCTCTTGTTGGGGACATATGTTCCTCCATAATAGAGCGATATCATAGAATCTCAAGGTTGAAGTAGACCAATATAGAGAACCAAAACTAGGAAACTACGTAGACAAGGTCTTCAAACTAGACCAGACCCGACCAAAGCAAACCAAACCTATTTACAGAACATACAAAATTTATAATGTACATGGAGAGAAACATATTTCAAGAGAAATATGGCTTTAAGAAATTTCCATTTACTGGCAGTTCAAGAAGTTCACCAGTTAGATCTTGTAAAAAGTAGGAATCCTCACCATGGGCATTGTTGATCAAATAAGGGCCCAACCATAGTGTATGAAACTTCCCATGTTTTCCCTTATCTTCATACCTACAGTTCCACATTAGCACCATGTCTCCTACTTGAAACTTTCTTGGAGATGCTTTCTTATCGTGCAGGTTCTTGACTTGCAATTGTACTTTAACATTCTTCTTTTGGGCATCTCTCCTCATATCATCCACTTCCATCAAGGCATCAATTCTATGTTGCATTTCATCACACACATCTTCATTATATTCTTGGAAAAACTTGTACATCTTCATAAAATTATTTTGAGGTAACCTTTTTACAATGCCATAGACTAAATCAAATGCAGCATAATGAGTGGCCTTCTTGATTGTCACCATGTCTACCCATAAAGCTAGCTTCAACTTGGAATCCTAAGCTCATTTATTTTGCTCAGTGATCCTCTTGATGATCTTCATCAAGCTCTTATTGCTTGAATCTACCTGACCATTACCTTGTGGGTGACATGGTGAAGAATAGGATACCTAAATCCCATGCTTAGAAATTTTTTTTGGTAAATTATTCAAACCTAATGCACATAGCATTGTCTAAAACAATTTTCTCAAGTACTCCAAATCTGGTTAGTATGTTATCCATCAAGAAATAAATTACTACCTTAATTGTTTCTCTTTTTGTTGGAATTGCTTCCACCCATTTAGTAAAGTAATATGTAGCAACAAGGATCCAAGAGTGACCTCCATTGGACTTGTCAAACATCTCTTGAATGAAATCAATGCCCCATAGCTAGAATGGTGTCTGGACTGCAACTGGTCTAAGTGGTTGGTTACTTGAGAACTTAAGCTTCCTAGAGAACCTTTGACATGTGTCACATGTTCTTACTAGTTTGTGAGCATCCTTGAAAACTATAGGCCACCAAAGTCCAACTCTTAAGACCTTGTGAGTGGTGGTCTTAGCCATATAATGCCCGCCACACAATCCACTGTACATCTCAGTTAGCAGATCAGAAGCTTTGGCATTATCAACACATTTCAACATGACACCATCCAAATTTCTCCACCATAAAATTCACCATTAATGATCACATACTTGATAGCCTATAACTTAAGAGTCCTCTTTTCATTATCAGTCAATCCTTCAGGACATTACATCTTTTGTAAGTAATAGATAACATTCTTATACAAATAACAATCTTGCATATCACAAATGTGTGACCTGTTAAAATAATCCTCCTGATTTATTTGATTGGTATCCAAATTTGCTTCAGCCATTAGCTTGGCTAATCCTTGACCTCTCACCAACTTGGTGATCTGGATGTCAATGTTAAACTCTTGTATCTTATTTATCCATCTACATCTTCTTCTTGTGACTTCCTGTTGGGTGAATATGTCCTTAATAACAACACTTGGAACATATGCAATAACTATAGCTCCTACAAGATAAGTTCTAAAAAATTTTACAGCCTTGACCAAGGCATATGCTTGTTTTTCAAGCAAGTCATATTTCAACTTTGTAGCTTGAAGAGACTTGCTAAAAAATGCAATGGGTTGTTCAAAACCCTCTTTATTCTTTTGTAATATGTTATCCGCGGAATCTAGTAGCTGCTCGTTCCATGGATAACCCCCCTACAAAACTTGTTGTTTCCTAGGATTCGTGAAGTTCAAGTACGCATAACGAAGTGATTTTCAAGCCACCTCGAAATGCGTTCCTAAGTCTCGAATAGTCAATTTGAGCATTCCCCCATGTTCACCTCGCGAAGACCTTCGAAACGAGATCCTTCGCGAAGTTTCACTGTTCGTACTTAGTGAATTACGAAAAATGCAGTGGCACTGAAAAAGTGCGCTCCTGCCCTGAAGCCAAAATTTGGCTAAGTACAAAAAGTGCAAGGGCGCTAAAATTTAGCGCCCCTGCATGAAAGTGAAATTTCTAAAAATGTAATAGCTCTAAATTTTAGCGCCATTACACTTTTTCCTGACACTTAACTTTTTCTTGGCCCTGGCACGTTTCTTCATGAATTTTCGCGTTTTTCGTCAATCGTGCCACTTTTCGTGCCTAAATTTATTACTCGACTTGAGTTAGGTTTTCGATTTTCTCTTTTGCTTAAAAGTGTTTTAATTCGCCATTTTCATTGTTATGATCTTTGGCTTTCCTCTCTTCATGCTGGGCGAGTTTTCTTCAAACTACAAACACGTTTTTTCTGAGAATTTCGCCATTCCTCTTCAGCACTCTTCGCGTTTCATTTTGGTAAGTCGTTCCTCTTTATTAATCTCCTATTCTCCTTACATCTGTTTTCCAAAACCATGTTTCAGATGCAGAGGCGCTGAAAAAGTGCGCCCTTGCACTTTGAAATATTTTTCTAACTCTCAGAAATGTAAGGAGCCAAAATTTAGCGCCCCTGCATCAAAGTCTGAATTCCCAAAAGATGTAAGGGCGCTGAATTTTAGCGCCCTTACACTTTTCCCAGTTTTTTCTTAAAACACTTCCATTTTTCCCAGTTTTGCTCCAAACCTTGTTTTTTCCACTTCGTGCATCGTTTTCCGTGCATCATCCTCCGTTTCATGCTTGCTCGACATTGTTGCTCGCTTCGCGCTTCCCAATGCTTGCTTTTTCTGCTAACGCCTGTTGATTCACCATCCTTGCAGTTTCTCTCCAGATCTTGTCAAGTGATCCCGAAGGTGATGTCCTTTGATCTTGGTTCTTCCAAATAAAAAGTTCATGCAGGAGACCAGGAAGAAGTATGAAGACTCCGCGCCCAAGCAAAGAAACATGAAGAAGCTTCCTGTTCTCCAGTGTTAGACATTTCCGGTGCATCCCTTTATGCATCTTGTAAATTCTCGACATTTTCGAATGTCTTTTTGTAAATTGTAATTACACCAAGATCGAAGATGTAATATTTTGAAAACAAATTACACTTTGACTTTGGTCAAAGTTAGGTGAGATCTCCTAAAATCGCTCACCTAACTTTCCCTGATTTCCTCAATCTATTTCCTATTTTTGCTCATCCCTCTTTCTATATAATGTGAGGGATTTTCATTGTAAAGAGATCCTTTAGTGTTTTGCAACGAAGTGCTGCCCTTTTTGAAGCAAATTTGTGAAACTTTGTGTTCATGCTTTGTGAATGAGATTCGATTAATAAAGAAGAGGATTGCAAGCCAAACTTTGCGTTGGATTCGATACTTTTGTGAGTTGATCTTATTTGGTAGTGATTAGCTTGAAGAATCTGAAGGACTCTAAGTAGTTTATGTAAACTTTGTGTTACATTTATTATTTAGATTGCATTTGTATTTCTGTTTATCATTTGGTTGAATGATCTACAAGACTTTGTGCTTGTAATCGTTCATGCTCTTGCATATTCTGGTTGAATGATCTACAAGACTTTGTGCTTGTAATTATTCATACTCTTGGATACTTTGTCGGAAGGATCTACAAGACTTTGTGCTTAATGTCGTTAGGTGCTCTTTCTTTTGTTGGATGATCTACAAGACTTTGTGCTTGTAATCATTCATGATATTCGAGGTTGCTGCGTCTAAGAAGACTTTGTGCTTCTAACGTAACAAATGGTACATCTGCACAGATCCAACATAGAAAAAGCTACATAACGACTTTGTGCCTTCATGAGCTTTCCCTTTTTACTTTATTTGTTTATTATTAATCACTTCTGGTATCTCTACACTTCGCTTTGACGAGATAGAGATATTGGTATTACTGCTAGTTGTTAGTTTAAGGTTATCTAGAATTGTGAACTTCCAACGGTGAAGCATTGTAAACATCTTCTCTGAAAAAAGAGAGAAGGATGAATGTAACACACCCCCCCCACTCCATAAGTTTCGTGTACATTTTGTAATTACTTGTTTGTTTTACTATCGCTTCCATTAGCAGTAAGAAGGGCGCCTCCCCTTTTCGAGAGGAGAGATTCACATCTCACATAGTTGTGGCTGAAGTCCAAGTTGTGTAATCTATCGAAAAGCTGATTACATAATTTTCAGCTAACATAATAGAATTGCATCAATAGTGTGGAATGATGTAAATGAGAAGATTTGCAGTGGCTGGAAAAATCAGGGGTCCTTAGAACTGGGGCCTCCTTGATTGCTTTCTTAATTTCTTGAAAATATTTGCTTGGCTCTTCAATCCACTCCACTTTCTCACCCTTTAACATCTTTGATATGGGGTGGGTGATCTCTGCAGATTTTGTAACAAACCTTCTCAAAAAATTAATTTGTCCAAAGAATGATTGAATGCCTTTCACATTCTTTGGCTATGGAATTTTGTCAATGGTGGCTACCCTTTCAAGGTCAATTCTCACTCCCTCCTTTGACACAATGTGTCCCAATAACTTTCCTTCAGTGACACCAAAAGCACATTTCTTAGGGTTAAGTGAAATCCCATTATATTTTAGGGCCTTGATGAAAATCTTCTCCAAGTTCATACAATGATCTTCTTCTTTCTTGGAGTATGCAATCAAGTCATCTTGGTAGATAGCCAAAAATAAATTGATAAAATTAGAAGGCTACATCGATAGTCCTCTCAAAAGTTGCACCTACATTGGTTAAGCCAAATGGAATTTTGACATAAATATAGGTGTCCCATGGAGTAGTAAATGTAGTCTTATACTGCTCAGACTCCTTCACTTTAATTTGGTTGTAACCAGAAAAACCATCCGTCATGGACAAGAGCTCACAGCCAATCACCTTCTGCAACATAGCTTCCATATTAGGCAATGGATAGTTATCCTTCAATGAGGATACATTGAGGTTCCTAAAATCAACACATAATCTGATGTCCCCATTCTTTTTTCCAATTGGCATTAGATTAGACACCCAAGATGAATGTCTTATAGGCTTGATTATGCCAACATCCCTTATCTTCACTAGCTCTTCTTGCATTTTTGGTGCTAAGGTGGGATTGATAGGTCTTTGCTTTTGTCTGGAAGGCTTTGCATCAACCTTTAGAGGAATTTCATGCTGAAACAATTCTTCCCTGTACACCTTCAAATCATCATAGGACCAAGCAAAGACATGTTTGTATTTTCTCAGCAAAGAAATCAACATTGCTTTGATCTTGGGCTTCATTTTCTTTCCCACATAAACTTTAGTAGGAGCATTTTTCAGTCCCTAAGTTTACTTCATCCAAATCTTCTGGATGGGTGGTAGGTGTCTTGGCATTACTTTTCTCTTGGTTGTCAGAGACTCTTTCCAAAGCTACCAGGCCTTTAGGAATCTTGTTGGCCTTTAACTAAATAACTTCATGGATGGACCCCATCAACCATATATTCCCTACCCCACCATCCCCCCTACTATTCTAAGGGGCCTCGGGTGGGGGGGCGCTATAGGTGGGAGGATATAGGAGAATGGCTGGGTGGGAATAGAAGGTTCCAAAGGGCGATAGGGATAGGTCAAGGTCCCAAGACCTCCTGAAGTCAGTTGAGCCAATCGTCTACATGTCGTATAAGTCTACTTACTGATTGAGACACCTATTGACAACAATTTTACTTGCAGAAAATAGGGTGAATAAATTCTTCATAGACAAGACCACAAAGAGCCTATCCTTCTTGAAAGATATGGAACAAAGACAACCTAAAGGGGAATTTTGCATTTACAAGGTAAAGATTGGCTTTCGTTCAATCCCAAGTCTCTGATAACCAGGTCATGGTTGCACTAGGGTCGCTCTTGGGTAATGATGTGATATTGTTGTTAAACTCAAAGGGACTATGGTTGTTCTTTGAATATTTCAAAGATACATTCCAAATTGAAACAATGAGTTCAAACATCATGAAACCAAAATATTTTCCCTAACATTTCATGAATATCACAAATTCTTTGCTATCACTTAAGTAGATTTAGCATTAAGCATTCAACAGTCTTATGGAAAACAAAATATTTTCAATGCAATTCCTTCCATTCATTAAAAATTTTGGAACATTTTTCAAATATTTAAACATCTATTCTAAAACAAAGTATAAAAAACACTAAAAATTAAAAGTTTCTCCCAGTTATTCTACATGGATGCCCCAAAGAATTAATTAAAACAAAGAAAACCACTTTATACTTCACCAGATTGCTTCACAACTACAGATAAAATGGTGCAAGCTTTTAAAGAGTTGTTGTGTGATCTCACAACATGCCCCAAGACTGAAAAGACTTGGGGACCCAAGTGAAAAAATGTGTAACTCTTATGGCAAGAGCTAGCAAATTGCAAGATCACCGGAAGTGAAAGAGAAAAAATCTTTGATAATAGAAAGTACTCCATATTGTAGGTGTTTCGTGCACCAGATACAGGTACCAAAAACATGGGAAAGGCAAAAGGTAATGTAAAGTTCAAGGGGAAGGCTTCAATCCAATATGAAGTGTTCCGGTATGGAGGAGTCTGATATAGTGGAGTTATGATATAACCGAGGTCCAAGAAAGTAAGTGGGTAAAGCTAAATACAAGGTACCAGGAACCGGGATGCAATGTAAAGTGAAATGCTAAAATTTTAAATTTGTCTAATGATCCTGGTGATCCGGTATATGTATGAGGATTCATGATATGCTTTTTAAAAGGGTGTGATAATTATGAGATTTTTGTACTAATATTTAAATAATGGTTTTATTTACATGAGATGTTATAAATATATATTTTTAAAGGGATTTAATGTGTGGAATTTGTGATTGCAGGAGATATCGATTGTGATGCAAAGCTCGGGTATGGACGATCAGGAAAACTTGAATCATGGATGGAATAATTTTTAGTCTGGTTCGATCACTTTGGGAGGTGATAATGCAAATGGCTTTGAGTCCATCGAAATGTTGTGGATCTCGGTATTTCACATGCGGTGGGAACATATGCCAATTTTTGCGAGAGCCCATTCCCGAGAGTGATAGAACCGGAGCCAAGCAATGTGTGGGGGCAAAAATTCTACTTTTTCGTTCTAAATGTATGGGAACCCCCTACACATTATCATGATTTGAAGTATCATCCTTGTGAAGATTCAGGATCAACACTCGAAGAGCTTCAACATGTAATTGGAGTTGACTTCCATTGATTTCAATTGCAATTTTCCTATTGGTCACAACATTCCACGTACCTTGATGAGATTGGTCCCTTGCATTTCCTTTCATGTAGTTGTCTTATCCTATATGAGCCTTGTGTTCTACAAAAGGCCAGAGGGTGCTTTATTTTTATTTTAAGTTCATAATTTTTGGATGTCGAAGGAGCATAAAATTTTAAGTTTTGTTCCTTTTTCCTATTTTTTGAACCATTCCGGCTTAAAACTTTGTATGCGAGTAGACATTAATTGATATTAGAGCTTATTAGATAGCTACCTATCTCAATATCTTTTGTAGATGGTTTTGTTAGTTAGGCCAAACAAGACTGTATGCTACACCGTTTAAGGGTGCATACAAAACCTACTCAGTGTCTAAAAACGAAACCCCTCTCTTTAAAAGCTTGCACCATTTTATATGTAGCTGTGAAGCAATCTAGTGAAATATAAAGTGGTTTTCTCTGTTTTAATTAATTCTTTGGGGCATCCATGGAGAATAATGGGGAGAAACTTTTAATTTTTAGTTTTTTTTATACTTTGTTTTAGAATAGATGTTTAAGTATTTGAAAATGTTCCAAAAATTTAAAAGAATGGAAGGAATTTAATTGAAAATATTTTGTTTTCCATAAGATTACTAAATGCTTAATGCTAAATCTACTTAATTGATAGCAAATAATTTGTGATATTCATGAAATGTTATGGAAAATCTTTTGGTTTTATGATGTTTGGACTCATTGTTTCAATTTGGAATGTATATCTAAAATATTCAAAGAACAACCATAGTCCTTTTGAGATTAATAGCAATATCACATCATTACCCGAGAGTGACCCTAGTGCAACCATGACCTGGTTATCGGAGACTTGGGATTGAACAAAAGTCAATCTTTGCCCTGTAAATGTAAAATTCCCCTTTAGGTTGTCTTTGTTCCATATCTTTCAAGAAGGATAGGCTCTTTGCGGTCTTGTCTGTGAATAATTTATTCGCCCTGTTTTATGTGAGTTAAATCGTCGTCAATAGGAACTAGCGCTAGAAGTAGGGCCTCTCTTTGATATTTTAGGTCTCATCCTTTGGAATTGGAGAATTATGCTTTGAAATGCTAATTCTAAGTCTAGAAAGAAGCTTGTAAATGAGAGATTGAATGCAAGCTAGTCATCATTATGGAAGTTGGAAAACTTTTTTAAATTCTTAATCAAAAACTGCATCCTTTGAGTTTGTTTACTTTTGGAAGAGTCGTCGAGTGTAGAATTCATGATACAACTGATCACGGTGAACTTGAGTGTGAATTTTTTTTAACTAGGGTAAGTTTGGCCATAAGTAGAGTAATTTTGTTAATAGGGGAAGTTTTAACTGTGAAAAGAATTGGATTGTTAACGAGAAAAACATTTTTCCCTAGTGAAGTTGGAAATATTAAAAAATCAACCAATATACCAAAATAATTGGAAAACTGTGATTATTATAAAGAAAATTCTAATGCTTTGCAGGAAAATAGGCGAGAATGTCGAGATTTAGAGATATTTCATCACAAACGAGGAAACGACATTGATGAATCATCATTTCCTGTATACGTGGAAAATGCGGATAATGAGATGGAGCGGGAAAATCGAGCAGGAAACGCATGTATTGTGCTTCAAGTTGGAAATTAACCAGCTATAAAAAGACATTTTCCTGATTTTATACAAGATACAAAATATCAAGGTTTTACTTTTTCTCTTTTTGATAGCAATATAAGTAGTGATATATCTTGGTCTAACAAAATGCAAAGTGAAGATAGGGCTGAAGATATGAAGATTTTCATAAGAGAAGGAAGTAGAGAAACAAACACAGTCATTCATGGAAATGGACCAGGGCTAGAAGAAGGTACAGTATGGCCGCATTACACGAAATGTGTGCAATCGACCTCTAATGAGTTTGTTTTCATACATTTGAGCCAAATTTTGGGTAAGTACACTTTTGAATTCATGATGGTTAAACGTAGAAAATTCAAGACAATTAATTGTTACAAAAGAATATTGAAATTTTTGATAAGAGAATTTAAAGACAAATCTATTGTAATTTGTACTAAAACTATAGAAGAAATAGTCATAGAAATTGAAATAAATTTCTTTATTAGAGTTAATCTTTTGTAATGTTAGAGTTAGGGTAGTTAGGGTTAGTTTTTTTTTTTAGGGTTTTGTGTTTGTTTTGTTTTCTTTCTTCTTCTTTTTTTGGACTTTGCATTAGCAAATTCTGCTTAAGCTTATCTTACGCATGAGAGTGAATTCAAACATTTTGCAAAATTGAATAGAGAAAGATAAATAATAAAGCCATACACAATAAAACACACTTTTAAAAAGTACCAAAAGAGATATATATGTGTGTGTGTGTATCACGTATATACATGAGATATCGGAAAATCCTCGTTCAAAAAATAAAATAAAAAGAGTCAAAAAGAAGAGTGAGAAAATTTGCATACGATAGTAGCCATTCAGTCGATGTGGGACACCTCTTCTATCAGGGCCAAATACCCTATGTAGGCAAGTTCCTGGTGAGCTTCAAAGTGTTGGATATGGAGATTAGTAAGAAAGGGCCGAAGTGGAACCACTTCCCCGTTTTCCAGGAACCAAGGAATATCATCCATGGAGGGAATCCCAATGGTCAGATGTACAACAACTAAAATGGTATCCAAATTCTCCAAGAATTCAGGTTTCACTATCAAGTTGGCAGTAGCGCATACGTTGTCAACAGGTACCCCAATGTCTAGAAGTGACGCTACAAAGTGAGAAGCTATGTCAAAGTAGAAATAAAAGTAGTGGTTGGACGCAACATATCTTTCCCCAAGGACTAAGCATAAATTTGGCATAGTGAAACTAGAAGTCCTAATGAAGAAGACCTTTTCAATCCTTTGTGATGTGATACTTCCTAAGAAAACATTTTGTCTGTGAGAACAACCTAAGCAAATTGGAGTATATATGGCTAGGAAGCAAATGCAAAGACATAGAGCGGATTTACAGAAACTAAAACAAAAAGAAAAGAGAAAAGATAAGTGTGGAGAATTCAAGAAGAAATGCAAGAATTTATAGAGAGTCGTAAGAAATTTACGGTACATAGTTGCCTTGAGTAATTTTTTTTTTCAGGAAAATGTAAGCAAGGTGGTAGCTAGACAATAATCTTCAGGATTAAAGGTTAAATCAAATTAATTCTTTACACATATTTGGTGAAATTGTTTCAAATTTGAGTAGTACGGAGATTGCGAATCAAGCAAGTTGAAGATTTCAAAATTAATAGTGGTCATTTCAAATTGTTTAAAAGAGTCGTATTAATTATGGAGGTGTTATGTGTGTGGAATATACAGGAAAATGAAGTTGGCAAGGCAGTTGGCAAGGCAGTACACATCATCACCCAAGTAACTTGAAGAGATAATACGTGTTGAATAAGGCATGCAAATTTAATGCAAAATAATGTGATCGTGTTTCAAGGTAATCATGACATTTTTGATCCATTAATGAAGTGCAGTGCCGTCAAGTTGAAATAGCTAGCAAAAATTTTAGTAGTTGCCATAAAATTTAATCGGGAGGGTGGTAACTAATGTTTCTAAATTTAGATTTAAATTTGGTGATTAAGTTGTCTATTACTAAATTTTAATTTATGCATATTTTTTAACATATAGTGAGCTACAGTTAGCTAGGATTTGGCATAAGTTAGTAAAATTTAGCTGGAAACACACACCTATAGGGAATCATTAAATGAGTTTTTGGGAAGTAGTGAATTGATAAAGGGATTTACATTGAATGAAAAATCAAAAAGTAACCTTCCCTACCACTGTAATTCCCAACCTAATAGCGATGTTTCATTGCTTTCAAGTTGATAAAAGAGCTATCATTGAAATATCAAAAGTGAAAAATTAGCTATCATTGCTATATCAAAACAAAAAAAAAGATGTCAACTCTTTAGGCTATCCAAATAACTATATCGGGGCTATAGACGCCTGATCAACAGTAGAGCTATGTTTGGGGGAATTACACAAATAACCTTGTTGGGGCTATGGACAATTGACTGGAAGCAAGGCTATATCCCTAGTTGGCTTTGGAGGATTACTATATTATGTAGTTCAATGTTAATGAACTGATTCTTTTTACTAAGTTCCAAAAATTGGAATTAATCAGAGCACACACGGATGTTTCCGGTGGAGTTTTACTTCTTTATGCCAGAATCTAGGTAAAGGTAGAAAGTTATTGTTTTAAAATATGTATAAGTTTTAATTTACAACTAATGATTTAATTTCAAGTTTGGTTTAAATTTGGTTTTATTGGTTGCAAGTTGTTGTGTGGTCTCACAACACGCCCCAAGATTGAAAAGACTTGGGGACCCAAGTGAAAAAATGTGTAACTCTTATGGTAGGAGCTAGCAAATTGGAGGATCACCGAAAGTGAAAGGGAAAAAATATTTGATAATAGAAAGTGCTTCATATTGTAAGTGTTTCATGCACCGGATACCGGGTACCGGAAACATGGGAAAGGCGAAAGGTAATGTAAAGTTCAAGTGGAAGGCTTTGGTCCGATATGAAGAATTCTAGTATGAAGTAGTCTAGTATATTGGAGTTTCGGTATAACTGAGGTTTAGGAAAGTAAGTGGGTAAAGCTGAATACCAGGTACCGGGTACTGGGTTGCAATGTGAAGTGAAATGCTAAAATTTTCAATTTGACTAATGATCCCGGTGATCCGGTATATGTATGAGGATTCATGATATGCTTTTTAAAAGGGAGTGTTAATTATGAGATTTTTGTACTAACATTTGAATAATGGTTTTATTTACATGAGATGTTATAAATGTTTTTTTTTAAAGGGATTTAATGTGTGGAATTTGTGATTGCAGGAGATATCGATTGTGATGCAAAGCTTGGGTATGGACGGTCAAGAAAACTTGAATCATGGATGGAATAATTTTTAGTCTAGTTCGATCACTCTGGGAGGTGATAATGTAGATGGCTTTGAGTCTACCGGAATGCTGGGGATCTCGATATTTCACATGCGGTGGGAACAAATGCCAATTTTTGGTAGATCACATTCCTAAGAGTGACATAACCAGAGCCAAGCGATGTGTGGGGGAAAAATTCTACTTTTTCATTTTGAATGTATGGGAAATCCCTACACATTATCATGATTCGAAGTATCATCTTGGCGAAGATTCGGGATCAACACCCGAAGAGCTTGAACGTGTAATTGGAGTTGACTTCCATTGACTTCAATTGCAATTCTCTTATTGGTCACAACATTCCACGTGCCTTGACAAGATTGGTCCCTTGGATTTCCTCTCATGTAGTTGTCTCATCCTGTTTGAGCCTTGTGTTCTATAAAAGGCCAGAGGGTGCTTTATTTTTATTTTAAGTTCAGAATTTGTGGATGTCGGAGGAGCATAAAGTTTTAAGTTTTGTTCTTTTTTCCTATTTTTTGAACCATTCTGGTGTAAAAATTTGTATGCACATAGACATTAATTGATATCATAGCTTATTAGATAGCTGCCTATCTCAGTATCTTTTGTAGTTGGTTTTGTTAGTTTGGCCGAACAAGACTGTATGTTGCATTGTTTAAGGGTGCATACAAAACCTAGTCGGTGTCCAGAAATGAAACCTCTCTCTTTAAAAGCTTGCACCGTTTTATATGTAGTTGTGAAGCAATTTGGTGAAGTATAAAGCGGTTTGCTCTATTTTAATTAATTCTTTGGTGCATCCATAGAGAATAACTGGGAGAAACTTTTAATTTTTTAGTATTTTTTATACTTTGTTTTACAATAGATGTTTAAATATTTGAAAATGTTCCAAAAATTTAAATGAATTGAAGGAATTTTATTGAAAATCTTTTGTTTTCCATAAGATTTTTTAATGCTTAATGCTAAATCTACTTAAGTGATAACAAAGAATTTATGCTATTCATGAAATGTTATAGAAATTTTTTTGGTTTCATGATGTTTGAACTCATTGTTTCAATTTGGAATGTATATCTAAAATATTAAAATAACAACCATAGTCCCTTTGATATTAAAAACAATATCACATCATTACCCAAGAGTGACCCTAGTGCAACCATGACCTGGTTATCAAAGACTTGGGATTGAATGAAAACCAATATTTGCCCTGTAAATGCAGAATTCCCCTTTAGGTTGTCTTTGTTCCATATCTTTCAAGAAGGATAGGCTCTTTGTGGTCTTGTATGTGAATAATTTATTCACCCTTTTTTTGTGAGTGAAATCATCATCAACAACACCGATATACCTCTAAGACACTGATACAGTCCAATCCATGTTCTATTCTAGTTGGCCAGATAATAATAGTGAGTAGCCCCCCTATCTATATCTCTAGGCAAAAAATTGCTTCCTTACCATCCACTATTTCAACAAAAGCTCCAAAATCAATCTCTTGACTTTCATATTCATCTACACACTTCAAAAATCTTAAGATATCTTCATCATCATTGAAGACTTGCCAATTTTGTATATTGTCAAGGATTGAAGACCTTGTTGTACCTCCAATTTGGAGATACCAACAAAAGTTATAACATCAGGCCTTAGTACAATATTTTCCAACAAATTTACCACTCTATTTTTCCTCTTTCCATCCAATCAATTCCAAATGCATCAAATTGCTCAATGGAATCCCAAACAACATTCCTATTTTTCTTCAATCTCTTATTTTTTGATGTAAATCTAGACCTAACTTGGGATATCACTAATTCTAAATCACCAATCACTTTAAGCTTCTTTATCCCATGTTTTTCTACTAACCTCAACCCTAGCAACAAGGCCTCATATTATGCCACGTTGTTTGTACAAACAAATAACAAAGTGAAAGAAAATTTGAATGTATTTCCACTGGGTGAAATAAATAATATCCCTACATGTGATCCTTCTTTGGAGCTTGCACCATCAAAATAAATGCTCCATAGATCATTACTATCAGAAAAAATTTTCATCTCCTTCTCAATAGGTGCAAGTTGCCTGTCATTTTCCCTTGGTAACTGGTGCAGGGCACTTGGGCCTATATGGTGCAAAGGAGGTCTAATGTTAGTGTTTTTTGTGATTAAGTCATGTTTTTGTTTATAATAAGGTCTTGAGGACAATTTATTATGTGTGTGAGGTGTTTTGAGTCATTTTGGAGTCAAGTTGGTGAAATTTGTAAAACTTGCAAAAAGTTGCCAAAGTTGTCAAACAACTTTTGCATTTTTGCACTTGTGGGGAAGTTGAACAATTAGGAGTTGAAAGGAAGTTGTAAATGATTGGATTTTTTTTTATATATTTAAATAATCCTTGTGAAGGTTGGCATGAGGTTTTGGTGATGATTTGGAAGATATGAATATCAATAAAACTCTATTTTCTGCACTTTTATGCTATATTTTGCTGCTATAGACTCTAGTACGACCCTTTATGGCCTGAGAATGATTTAAAATTTATTGGGATTGATGGTGTGTTGATTCTTATATCATTTTTAGTTGATCTCATTCATTTTCATCAAGTTAGGAGAGAGTTATAGCAATTTTTCCACAAATAGCCAGAAACCCTAGTTATAAACAGGGTTTGATTGAAGAAAATGAGTTTTTGACCATTCCACCAATTAAAAGGTATGATAATTGGTGGAATGGGTGTAGATATTTTTTTTTTTTTGTTCTTGATGGTTGCATGAGCAGGGGATGAATATTGGTGAGGATTTGTTGATGCCCTAGGCTGAAAACCTCTTTTTTTAGGCAATTAAGATGTATATAAGTTAAGGTTTGAAGAGAAAAACTCTTAGGTAGTGATTTAATTTTCTTGGAGTAGGTTGGATAGACATAATATGGTGGGTATGAAGAATTTTCATGGATATTTGAGCCTTGGAGTGTGAAAACCCTATTGTGACCTAGTTGAATAAGCCTAATTAGGCCTAGTTTCAAGCGTAGCAGTAGATTTTTGACCTTGATGTTCCAAAACAACATCACTTGAAAATTATGTGTTTTAAAATGCCTTAATGGGTGTCTAAATCTACAATTATTTTTTGGGTATGAGGTCTGGTTTAAAAATTATGTGGGAAAAACCTAGTTTCAAGTGTTACAAGGAGAATAGGAGGGTTTGAGAGAAAATCACCAAGTTAAGGCTCTTGAATTTCAAAGTTGGTTTATTTGAGAGTGTGTTCATACCATCCACCTTGATCTACATCAGTAACTCTTCTATCCTGAAGTCACTGATGCCAATGTCAACAAAGTGGATTGTATCATAATGAGGAACATGTTCAATTATGTGTGAAACTCTTGATTATCTAACCAGCTTGGTGTCTTTGCCATCAATTGGGAAGTGGAAAAAGACATATCACACTACATACTACCCACCATGGAGGCACTCTATCTTCTTAACAACAACATTCCATAATTTGGTGGAATGTCTACCACTGCCACACTCATTTTGAATTCTTTCTTTGGGAATGCAGCTAATATGTATGGGAGTTCATAAATCACACCAATCGCAAGGACTTCCCTAGAATCCATAGCATAGAATTTGCTATGGGCACTATCAATTTTCAATCACATCGCTTCCATGATCTTAGCTGGTATAATATTATTACTGAATCAATCATACAATTCTTCAAGAATTTTCCATCAACAATCAGAGTTACAAAAAATGGATCTATATTACCAAGACAAGCAGTTATTGAATTTCATAGATAAATGTGAGGATTTCGGTGATTTTTCCCTCAACCTCCTTTTCTTTTCCTTCCTTCCCACTCACTTTGGGTGGAGTAGACACCACTCATTCATTACAAGATGTAGTAGCACCATTAATAAGGGCTACTACCTTTTGTTTATGCTCATCAACTCTCATCATTTCAAGCAAGGGGATAGAAAATTTTACTCCAGAAATTAATTGAAAGATATCAACATGAGTATATTTAGGGAGATCAATTGGTATCATACCTTGTTCGATGTTTCTCTCCTTTTGTTGCTCACCTTTTGTTTCAACTTTAGGCTTGGTATCCTTCTTCTCAGGCTTAGAATTTTGCTTTTGTGCTTTCACCTTCATGGTAGAAGAATTGACTTCCCCATCCACCCTTGGTTTCTTAGTGTTCTTTGCCCAAAATTTGTCTCCCTTTCCTTCCTTGGCTTTATCCCCATCCACTTTATTATCAACCTTTGATTCTTTTCCTTTTGCATTGTGCTCTTTGATGAAAAGGCTACCAGCTTTTCCTTGATCACCACCCACCATTCTATTTCTCAGGTGGTAGGAACCCCTTTCCTGTGCAGCCAACGCTACTGTCAACTTTATCATTTCCTCATTTGAGGGTCTCCTTAAAGATGCATCATCCTCAACTATTTCCAATGTGCACACTTCATAATCATCAGCATTTTCTTCATCAAGGAGAACTTGCTGGTGATATGCATTGGATCTTTTCCTTTGGTCGTCCACATCAATTTCATGGGACTCATCATAATATGAGCAATAATCATTAGTGAAATCAGACCTACTCATAATCACAGTAACTTCACAATCATCTAGTATGCCTTCTTCAACTTCCACCAATTGTGCAACTACACAC
>VDFB02077885.1:0-83933 GCA_007258455.2 Sequoia sempervirens
ATTTTGGATCCTAAAATTTGACTACTTAATGGACATCTCATACAAGCCAAAGTATAAATTTTACTAAAACCATATAACAGTCAATCATTTGCATCCATCATCACCAAGCAATGAAAAAGATGAAACAAGTAGAGATCATATTACAATGACTTAGACAAGTTATTTGACTCAAAGAAAACCTAAATGGGGAGCAAATTCTGGTTTGAAGAGAAACTACTCCTCAACTTCTAAAATCTCTCCTCAGCTGCATCCATATCTCTGTTAGCTTTATGTGTCATCCTTGTTTGTGCTTGATACCACCTCCTGGTACCAATTTTGGGCTCAAATTCATTCCAATCTCCACTTCCACTTGACCTTATAGTAGGCTTAACACTTGAAACTC
Organism: Sequoia sempervirens; assembly: GCA_007258455.2. Taxonomy (NCBI): domain Eukaryota; kingdom Viridiplantae; phylum Streptophyta; class Pinopsida; order Cupressales; family Cupressaceae; genus Sequoia; species Sequoia sempervirens. The sequence continues at coordinate 383 of VDFB02077885.1, forward strand.
ACCAAAAGTTTGAAAATTTCAAGTTGCATTTGTTTCTAACCTAATCTGATACCAGTCTGATCTATAAACTGACCAGGATACTCCTAATGAGCTCACCAATTACAGATCTTGTTATGTGACTACTCAACGAATGCCTCAAACAAGCCAAAGTGTAAACTGTACTAAAGCCATGTAACAATTATTCATTTGCATCCACATATCATCACCAAGCAATGGAAAACATGAGACAACAGTAAGAGATTTTATGACAATGATTGAGATAAGTTATTTGACCAGCAGAAACCCTAAATTGAGAGAAAACTATACTTTGAAGAGCAACTGCTCCTCAACTCCACTATGCAACAGTCAAGCACAACATATTGAGGTGTGAACGTGACTTACAAAGCTCAACAAGAAGTTTCAAGATTGTGAACATATATCAATCTGCTACTCTTTTCCAACCCTGCCCCAAGCAAAACAATGAATGCAATCCCAGTTGCTCCAAGAAGTAAACATGAGTGTCAACCTGTGTGCAGCCTTCAAAACTGGTTTAAATAATCTCCTACACATTTCCCAACGACGTGGACATGCAAAACAATTCTTGGAAGATGAAACCCTTCGTATTCTAAGTTTTCCATGCAAAGTGATGAATTCACTGGTTGCTCATAGAAATAGCTCGCTGCTTCTGATGAGTTAACTGGGGCGAATGACTATTAGCTGCTGTGGTTTTTGTGATTTTTCCAGGGTAAACATGTGTTTGTCACCTGCTGAAATCTGTGAACTTGTTAAAGTTGGAAAAGTCCAAAGTCTTGAGACCTGCACACATGCTGTCTTCTTCCCTAAACTGCTTGGAATCATCCTAAGTTTTCAACAACCGTACATACAAGTCCTTGCTGCTTCAAAATTGATGAAAACCAATTTATTCTCATGAAGGAACTCCTTGACTAGTCTTCCTTGAGTGAAATGGAGAAAAAAGATCAACTAATGATGAAGGAAATCCAATTTTTCGGATCAATAGACCTATGAGAATCAACATAATATTTTTCCTAAGCCTCCTTTTTGTCTTCATAGGATCTTCGCCATGATATCTCTCACCATGTATTGTCCAATTGCCACTTTGTTCTCTGATCAACTCTAGCTCAAAGGACATCTAGCAAGGTTTGCAATGTAGTGCTTGCACCACTTGCTATGCTATGGATTTGGCTTATGGTTTTAATGTGAAAATTGCCTAGGGCTTATCCATGGCCCTAAAACCCTAAATCATTGGCTTATGTTTGCATGCCCAATTTTTCTAATTTGTTGGTGACTTGTTGAGCCTGTCAGATTTCACTTAAATGGTCTTTTTTATGTCTCGGGCTTTGTTGTGTTATTGGCCTCTCTATCCTTGTTACCAACCGAGCCCTTCTCTCTAGGCATTTGAAGTATGCCTTTGTTTGCTTATAGGTATGAGTTCCATTGGTGGTCCCCTCTTGTGTCCACATGGCTGCTTTGGATTGCATCTCATTTGTTCTTCATAGCGCATCTCGCTTTCAAGTGCTGGGGTGTGAACTTGCGCTATCATGTTGTGATGTCACACGTTCCCCTTTTTATTTCTCATTAATGGTAGTAAACATATGGGGCCGCTATTTAACAAGTGGCATCATCTCATTGGAGCACATTCACTCTTCATAGCGCAAGTTCTCTTCCAGTGTTGGGTTGTAAACTTGCATTGTCGTGCTATTGTGCCATGTGTCTTCTCCTTCTGTCCCTTGTTTGGTAACAAGAAGCTTGTGGGGCCACTGTGTGATATGTGTCTTTATTTTGAGAGCGCATTAGCCTCTTACAACACAGTTTGAAAGTCTCCTCTTGGTTTCATTTTGCACTCATGCGCTTTGATGCCACGTGTCTTCTCTATGCCCACCTATTGATTAATGATATTTGTTCATGGGGCTCCCATATGCTAGGTGGCAGCTTCTTGAAGCAACATGTTTGCCTCTTGCAGTGTGGTTTTGGAATATCCTCAAAGATTAAACTTTCGCTAATGCGCTATGATGACATGTGTCATCTATGAAGACTAGCCCAGATGGTTCTATGTTTTATTTGGGCATATGCTCAATTAAAAGGAGGCTAGTGGCCTTGTGATAGGTGTCACTATTTGATTGTAGCGCAATATGTCCTTACAATGCGGGTTCTATAAAGTGGATTTTCTTAAAGCTGTGCCAATGCACTATTATGACACATGTCTGTCTCTAAGTTCCATCTGGGTTGATGTGGTCTTTTCTACATGAGGCCCGAGTGTTTGCAATGGGGTCCGTTTAGTGACTTGGAGGTGCTTTAACATGTGTCAAAGCACTATTGCAATGCAATTCTCCTTCACAATGCAACTTTGATGGTTGCTTTTTCAAATGTTCTTGCCCTAGTGTTTCAAAATGCATTGGTTGTTGATCAAGGTTCTTTAAAAAATGATCGATGTCCCACATTCAAATGGGTAAACAGTTTGCGGGAGGTTGTAATTTCGTCATATGAGCATTTATGTTCAAACTTGATAGATTTATGCCATTTCTCTAAATGTTCCGATTGCAATCAATTGAATTCATTCTCTCAAGCCGTCAGAATGAAAATTGCGAAGTGAGAAGAAGTTGTGATTATTGTGTTGTGAATTCAAAATTAGGGTCTCCTGGTCTGCGAAATGGGTAAGTTCAGTTTCTCTTCTATTTGATTGCAAAAAGTTTTCAATTGCTAGGGTTATGTTGGGTGGTGTGGTTGCCTATTTCTGTGCTTAAAACCCTTGTTGTTGGTTAATTGTAAAACCCTAAAATGAGTCAATGCACCCCTCAAAGTGGAAAGACCAAGTGAGGGCTTGAGCAGGATTTGCTCAGCCAGCTTCTTGGCTCATCTAAAAGGACAAGGCATGCCCAGGGCACTGAGATTCTTTCAGATGGAATCCATGACAGAGCTGAATCTATTAGAGATGCAATAATTCTTGCCCAGGGATGGGACTTATTCAAGTATTGCCACCAACGTAGCACTTTAGACTGACCTATCTTAAATATATGGAATTCTGATTTAGGGAAACTAGTGATGCCTAATATATTTGTTGACGTGGAGTTGACCAGAGCCATCTGCAGTAAATATGACTCACAAACTAGAACTTTATACAACTTTGAAGGTGAACCTCTGATGAATTTGAAGAAAGCTAATTTTTAAGGTGTTAACCTCAATTTGACTGCAAATATTCAGATAAACTTTGATGAACTGAATAGAGAGTACAAAAGAGATAGGTTCAGTTATAGAGTTGGGTAGTTGCCAAACCACAGGAAGAGGGGCATTTGCCAGAGATGAAGTAAAGCCATTTAATGTGGATATATTTGAAGACTATTTCTTAAAAACACATTACGCTTTGTGCCAAGTATTAGTGATTGATTTCAAATCCTAGATGCCTATCCACCTAATGATGATGGTTGCTGACATTCAACATAGAGATGTGAATAGAAATTTTGATTATGCCACCTACATTGCAGAGGGAATCTACAAGGAGTTGGTGTCCTTCAAAGTTGATGACAAGATATTGTATTATAAGTGGTATTCAATCTTATGCCACATTTTTCTGTATTGTGGGAAAAAGCTTTGGAGCAAAGTGTTGCAGTTGTAGTTGCAGATTCTGAGGGAAAGCCAATGCCAATTCAAGGGCAGACTCATGTTTGGGATATGCACTGCAAAACTTATAATTATGTTCTGTTTGAAGAACATTTTGTCCAAATAATGCTGAGATTTTTGGGTTGTCATGGCAGTAGGTTATCTAGTAAGGTGATGAAATTTTTGAGGCCAAAGTATAGGTTGCCAAAGAAAGGTTTTGATCATAATTGGGGTGACTGGTTTCTGCATTCAGACAATATAGTTATTAGGCTTTATGGTGCAGGTGTGGAGCCCCACATATTGCCAAAGTATGTCCCAGACAAAATGCATTTATGGAAATCATGTGACAATTAAATGAATCTGATAAGCTTCATCTGAGAGCACATAACAAGGGCTCCTTTTTCCCACCCTCAATTGTATTCTCTAATTTCACGATTAGTTCAAAGGAGGGATTGAAATTATTGGGCACCAAAATTGCAATTTTACAAGATGGAAGTGGATAAAAGTAGAAATTTTGATCCAGAACACTTCATTGATCAAGTTAGAAGAGGGGTAGGTAAATCTTCATTCTACCATGAGTGTAATGAGCGAGAAGACATGATCAGGAATCATGTTTTTGAGGCTGAGATTCAAGCAAGAAAGGATAGACGACTTAAAATTCTGGTAGGAGAAATAAAGAGATAGAGAAGAGACCCTAGTTACAAGGGGGCATTTTTGGAGATCAAAGACCCAATTGTCAGAATGCAAAAGATGCCAGATAATGTTGACACCCTTGGTTTTAAACCATCCACAACAGTTGCAAGAATAATTGAAGGAGTGCACCAGCAAGAACAAGAGGTAGAGTAACTAGTTCATCATCCACAGATGACAGTAATTGGAGATGTAAGAGCTGCTCCCCTTTAATCAGCACCAAGGCAGCAAAGAGGGATTCGACCATTGGTTGATTATCCCATAGATTATTCCATGACCAAAGAAGTTGGGGAGAATATAGTTGATATTGAAGAAGTGCAACAAGTCATTGCTTCTCCTCAAAGAATGCAAATAGATGCTTCTCTTCTAGAAAGAATGTTGTTAGGCCTTGAGGAAGGAGGTGAAAATGTAAATGATATGAGGTCCTTAGCTTTTATCGAATTCTTGTTTGATAATGACTTTGTAAAACCTAAGGAATTCAAAGGCCTTTTGATAAAAAAGAAAACAAAGATTTTCTGGCAAAAACTGAATAAGGAAAAGGGACAGGTGAGTGAAGAGGAAATGAAAGAGGTAGCCAAAAAGGTTATGCAAGATGTTGACTTTGATGTCAACATCACTCTTGAGGAAGGTAGGAGATTGGTAAAAGAAAGTAGATGTTTATTATTGCCTGGATGGGAGCTAGTATCAACAATTGCCCTAGATACAATCATAAGACAAGATGCTGATGAAGATGTATTGGACTTTGAAGACCAAGCTAAAGAATTGTACTTTGAATCAGGGTTTACCACAAAGTTTGAGGCCTTGGCAATATGGGTGATAGCCCTTGAAAATAGGAAGCCTCAAGTGGCAAGAGATATCAATGAGCTAATAGGGAACTTGATTGTTAGAAGATTAAGTGATATCACAGCCCCTCAAGCTACATCTTTGGTGGTAAGCACAACCATGTTTAGTGAAGCAATAGCCAGAAAGTTGCAAACTGATTTTGAAAAGCTGCAAAGGGATCATATCAAGCTGATGTAGGAGTACAATAGAGTACAATCATTGATTCCCCCTCCCCAAAGCATAACATCTAAACTTGCAACTCCTCAAGCTAGTTCATGATATATATATACCGACAAGACAAGGATACTTTCATGTTAAGGATTGCATAATTGAAGGAGCAGCTAGAGCAAAGCAAGGAAGCATAAAAGATAGGAAAAGAGGAAGGAAAAAATAAGTTTGCTTGATCCAGTCAACAATCTTTTGGGCCATAGATTAGTTTGTATTTTGCATAAGTTATATTATGGGCTAATTACACTAATTTAAGAAAAGCATATACTAGCCATATACAAAATGAAACAAATTTGAGAGATCTTCGAAGTACATGGATTCCATGTGTGCCACTAATGGGAGGTATCTTTAGCCATGCAAAATTTGATCCAAGTGCCCCTACAGAGTTGTTAAGTACACATGAGGTGTTAGGGTTGATAAGTGACATCTCAGCCTTCCAAAGCAAGTTGGATATACAATTGAAAGAAAAGTTGAATTCTTTTGAGGCTTTGGAGGAGATTTTGATGCCTAAAATTTTGGATGATAATGGCGAAGTAAAAGCATTCGATAATTGGAAGGCAGACTTCAATAATATTTTGCCTCCTTTAAGATCATCGATATTTGCAGGTGATGAGGTCGACTCAGGTTTGTGTTATACTAGTTTGGATAAATTGCTGAAGTTAGAGTTAGGTCTTGATAGTTTCTTCAAAGAAACTAAGGCAATATTGGATGCAAGATATGTGGCCTACACAAATAAAGTTGAAAAGGTTTTGGCATATCGGTGGCCTACAAAAGAAGTGTATGCATCATGGGTAGAATTGATTTTACTATGTCATCAGGATTCTCTTATGTGTCTTTAGCATAAGGACGGGTTCACATGCTTTCCACTCTAGCTGCATCAACAAAGTTTTAGTTCAAGCTGTTGAGAGGGTTCCAATTGTTATGGGTTACAACCGTTTTGTTTCAATAGTGTCAAGGTTGTCAAATGTAAAAAGTGACAAGTGGTATTCGCTAACGAGCTTGCATGCTTATCTCACCTTTAAAGGGGTATTTGTGATTCATTGTAATGGGTTATGAGAAATTGTATTTTGGGCGGGATGTAGGAGTCATTTTGGTTTGTAATAGGAAATAGTTTTGTGTCTATACAAATCATTTGTAACAACACTGCTATATTCTGATTTAAGCTTATCTGAATACATGCTTCAATGTGTCATCTCCAATTTGTGATGTAATATTTCCTTCGAATAATATAATCAGAGATTATTGAGTTCATGCAAATTTCTTGCACTGAGTTATTTTCTTTGTTTGTTTTTTGTTCAGGGAATGGTGTAAATGCTTTCATGAAATTAATGAGGATGTTGCTATCACAAAAGGATTATTAAGTAGGATCACATTGTTAACCCTTCATAGGTCATATTATTATAAAGTAATAATGTTCAAATTATTATCAGGATATATTTGGATGTTGTGAATTGAAGATGTAGGACATTGATAACTCTAATTAGGCACCGATCTGTCTATATGCATTCCCTCAGCCTCAAAATTGCTTTTAAACTGATAAATCTTAAGCCAATCCATAACTTATTGTAATTATTTGCTAACTTCATACCATAGTCTTAAAGATTTCAAGGAATGAATTAGCTATGTATGCAATTGTGTAAGTCCTTGTTAATTTGTATGAAGTCCAATATTTGATATACACTATTTTATAATTCTAATCTTTAATTGTGTTTGGTGTCATGAAAGGGGAACCCACCTAGGTTTTATAGAGCCTTAAGTGCAAAGAGAACAATTTTAGAATCTGTCTCCTACTTGTTGGCCAATCGTTTAGTGTTTTTAAGCATAGGATGTGGCAAATCCTTAGAATCCATTGAAATACAGGTTGGAGAACAAACATCACCCAAGAAATTGTGATAGTATTGTTGTAGGAAAATTGAACCAATAGCAAGCGAGTTTCAATGATATTGTTGATGCATGCCATGCATAGGCAACATGTTGTTTAAGTATTTGGTTCATTTTCTGTATCTTTGATAGATGATAAGTTGTGTTGAAATTAAGCTTTGTATGCATTATTGCTTGAAACTTTGAAAGTTTTTCTAGAACCTACAATGGACATGTCTATGAAATGATCTTCCTTAGAACTTTGTGCTACACAACAATCTCTTTGATAATTTATCATGCTACTTGTTGCCGCTTATGTACTTTGCTAGAATAAACTATGCTACCTTAGTTTACTACATACTCCATCTCTCACCATGTGCAACCTAATAGTCACACACACCTCAAATTAGTTACAACACAAGGGTTTCTTCCAAGCTTTTCCATGCATTGTCTTATAAGATGCATTGCCCAAGAAAATGTAATAGCTATTATTGTAGGAAATGAATGGCAAATGCCCAACGACAGTGTCAATGGATTAGGTAGTGAGAATTGAAAGATTGATTATACCTTTTTATGTAGGATCCTCTAGAAGATTCCCATACAATGATATATTGTAAAAAATCTAATGTTAAAACAATAACCTCCAACACCCGGTTCATTTGCTCTATTTGTCATGGCTGATTAAGACATGTTGAAATTAAAAATTTAAGATTTGTAGTTGTACACATTGTTGGTCTAGAATTTAGAAGCAAACAACGAGTCAATTGCTTTATCTTCCTTAGAACGATGTGCAACATGACAATGTTGCATCAAATGTGTCCCACCAAGAAGTCAATCGAATTCACATCCAACTTCCACTCTTAGATTATTTGAAGATATAACAATCTTGTTGGTTGATGATATTTGGCCTTCACTCATTGACCCTAAAACATTTCTCAGGCAGATTTATTATGCATCTCCTCATCTATGCACAAAATAATAACAATCTCAAGTTTCTATGCATCTTTGATAGTCAATGGTGTGCTAAATAAGGTGCTTTATTCCCCTTGACCATAATGGATTCTTGAAGATCGACATCTCTGGAACATAGGTTTGCTATTGGCAATGAAGAACTTTAGCATCATCATCATAAGATGGATGCGTGAGCTTTTGCTCATTATCAATTTTTAAAGCTAATTGCATCTCCTTCTAAAGAGAGTCACTTTGAACATGTCCAAAATTTATTCCCTCGAGTGTTTTTACATACATGGGATCATTGATGCAAGTTATTTGCAACTTTGTTTTCATTTTGCTCTAAGTTGCTGGTTTTGGTATGAGATTGGGTATAGGTACAAGGTTTTGGTATGTCAAGAGGACATTTTTTTTTGGGTATGGTATAGTTGGGTAGGACTTTATTATATATATATATATATATATAAATTTGAAATACATTTGATATTATAATATAAATTTATGATAATAATGACATTTAAATTTTTGATAGTATGATACTTCATCATTGATCAATGATAGTGATAAAGATTATATTAATATATTATGTCATATCACATATGTCTAGGACTCCAAAGTCAAGATTCAAATGAAAATCATTACAATTACAAAATTAAAAATAAAATTGTATCTTGGTTTCAATCCTCATCAAACACATCTAGATTGAAGTCATCGCTTGGTTCAACATCATTTGAACCGCAAGCAAATGGAGTGCCATTCCCATCAGGTACATGCTGTTTAAGAGCCTTGTCATCATCTACATTGACCATGGCAAGCTCTACAATAGATGCGTCCAAGTTGGTACACTCAGTGGTTATATCCTAATTCTTCATTGTTCTTTCCTTGTAGTCAACTTCCTTATGTGAAAGATGTGAGTTGGAATGGATATAGACCAAGTCTTTTTCCTTTTTTTGCAGCCAACTAGTTATGCTTTTTTGAGTGGATAAAGGAGCATGTACTCCAATTCTGCTTAGTTGAAGAACTTGCAATTGATTGAAATTGGAGAGAGTCAATATAGCTTAAGAATAAAAATGCAAAAGAATGGAGTACTAATAATGTTAAAAAATAAAAAATGTTTACATGTGATAGAATTTTGATTGCAAGAGGTTGGAACAAATGATCTTGCCCATGGACGTACCACCATAGATGAGCATCTTCCTTGTATTGGTCTCGAAGAGCAAAAATGCTATGATCTCACCCTAAGATGAACTTGCCAAACTCTTTCCTAACATAATCCACCTTTTTTGGATCTAAGAAGATTCTTTGGAATGCCAACTTGTACCTATTAGCAACTTCACTATCTCTATATGGTGCAATTTTGCTTGGCAAATAAATTATCTCTATGTTGTAATATTTTGGGGATAATGCATATGCAAGGAGATGCAAGGGTTTTTTCATCTTGATCCAACGGTGACGAATGAACTTTTCCACACTCCAAGAAAATGTTTATTCATAGTCATTCTCCTTTGTGCTATTATGACCTTTATTTTTTCTATCATGGAGTAGATGCCATCATAGATTTCCCCCAAACATGGATGATCTGCATCAACCAACTTGATCGTACTCATGATAGGCTCGATGGAACTCAAGATATAGTTCACATGAGCCCACCAATCATCATCCAAGATCAATGACTTGACCTTTTGGGCCCTCTTTGAATTTGATTTCTTCCAAATACTCCATTGGTGGCTAATGACCATGGTGCTCAATGCCTTTCATACCTTCACAAGTTGTCTAAAAACAATTGTGTGTGATGCAAATTGGGTCTCAACAACCTAATAAGTTAATAATACATTAAAATGTAAGTAAATATGACAAATTAAATTTAAAATAAATTAAACATACCTTCAACAACTCCAAATTTGAGAAAGTCTCAAAGATGTCTTGTAACACAAACATTTGGATCTCCTCACCCTTAGTGTATATATTTTTCACCCACTCTATTTGAGTGCCAATTGCTTACATCACCAAGTTAAGGAAGTGTATGGTACATGGTTTTTAGAAAATGTGTTTGTATCTTTCCTCAACCAAAGCACTTGTTAAAAGCTTGGGCATTCAGACATGATGTGAGGCATAAAAGTAAGAGAGGCTTTACAGAGCTGAATGTGGGGCATATTTCTCCACAACACCATTTTTCCAAGAAATGATTCCCTTGTAACATCCATGCCATTTGATTTATAGGGTTTTGAAATGAAAATGGAGCGCACTCATGCAACTAGGAAGAGCAAATGGAAGGGTGCAGCGAACGGTGCGTGCGCAGCAGCGAGGAAGAGAAAGGGTGCAATGCGAAAGTTAGGTAGGAAGCATCGTCGAGACTCTTCCCAGGCTTGTGCTGTAGATGAAGCAAAGGAAGGAGATGCTGATGGTGATGTGGAGGTTGAAGAGGTCGGTGTTGGTGTTGGAGCAGAGGTCGTTGTGGGAGGAAATGTGTTCACCCATTCCATGGTTGGCTCCTCTAGTGGGTTTGTTGGAAGCAGAGGTCTTGTTGCTATGGAGGTTGCTGCTTCTGGGGATTTGGGCAGCTCTGTTTTTGGTAATGAGGGTTTGGCTGCAAGCTTTGATGGCTCTGACGTGGAAGCTGAAGAGGTGGGTTTCCAAGCTCATGAGGGCTAGGAGATGGAAAATGCTGATGTTTTAGATGAGGATCTACAAACCCTTGATGAAATTTTTGCCCCTTTTTCTTGTGACAGATCTGGCTTGGATATTGGGTCTAAGTATGATCTTCCTGATGAGGAAGAGGAGTTGCTACTTGTTATTCTCTTAGAAGCTTGTAGGAAGTCGCAAGGGTGTGAGGAGGCTGGAAAGAATGTGGAGTCTCATTCTCCTTTTTCTGGGTTACGTAAGGGTTTACTTACTTAGAATGCTCCTATTCTTCAGGATTGTTTGCTGCAGAACATTTATGAAGTGGAGGATGTTTCCACTCATGCTGCTCTTGTTTCCCCTTATCTAAGTGGGGAGGTTGCTTGTAGTTTGCAAAAGAACAAAGGCTTGGTCTGTGATGGTTCTGGTGCTCTGGGGTAGGCAGTTGCTTTTCCTGTAAGTGAGGCCGTTTCTCTTGGGGCTTCTACCCCTTCACCTATGGTGGCTGTTCCTGCTCCCAAACCTAATATGGGCCTTAAAAAGGGATTTCTTCTCCCTGCAGTTGAAGAGGGGGATGCTATTTCTCCTCTTTTTGGAGCTCTTGTTGGTTCCCCCTTGACCTCTTCGGTTTTTGAGCTTGATGGGTTGGATTGTGAGGCTGAGAGTTTGTGCAAGATTGCTTTTGCTTCATCTACTGTTACTGCCCCCGCATCGAAGGAGTTTCGCGCTAAGGAGGTATGTGGTTTGTCTAACCAACAGTTAGAGGTTGACTATAATGTTACAGCTGAGTCTTTGGATTGGCTCAAGACCTCATTGGTTGGGAGATTTTGTGGTAATCATCCTAATTTCCATGTTGTTAGAAGTTGGGCTCTTAGGGTTTGGAAGATTAGAGTTGAGGTTACTGCATTGTGTAATAGCTTCCTTTTGTTTTCTTGTCCCTGCGTTGAAGATTGTTCTAGCATCCTTCATGAGGGCCCTTGGTTTCTTGGCTTGAATGGACTTTGTCTTCAAATGTGGTTCCCTGGTTTCAACCCAATGACAGATACTTGTAAGTTTCCTATTTGGGTCTGTTTGCCAGGGTTGCCTTTAGATTTTTGGACTGAATAGATTTTCATGTGTATTGCTAATTCCTTTGGTCAATATTGTACTATAGATAAGGTCACCAAATCTATGAAGCGTTTTTTGGCTGTTAGATTTTGTGTGTTAGTGGAGAATAATTGTATTCTTCCCACTAAGATTACTTATCTTCTAAATTTGGTAAGTGGGTGCAACAAATTGATTATGAAGACTCTCCAATTATTTGTCTTTCTTGTGGTAAAGTGGGTCATGCCTCCTTTACTTGCTTGAAGAAGAAAAAACAACACACTGTTTGGAAGATCAAGGAAAAGGTGACAAATGTTGTGGAAGACTCCACTATATGTCAAGAGCTTTAGAATGATGTTGTTGATGATCCCTCTAAGTTGGACACCTCTGTTGATTCTTTGGCTTTGGCTGTTTCTAGTAGTGGTTTTGTTTCCTCTCCTTGTAACAAAAAGTTGAAAAGATTGGTGGAGAGGAATCCCTATATTATGATTAAGCAAAAATCATTGGAACAATTCTTCAAACCACCTTGACTTAGTTTTAGTGGGGTGGTATCCCGTGATGTGTTTCACTCTATTTTTTGGTTGTCTTTTAGCTGTGCCTTTTGGGTTGTCTCGTCTGGTGGTTGTTTCTTGTCTTGCTGGCCTTATTGCTGAATCTTTCTTGATGTAAAAGGGATCATGGCCCTTTCAAAATCCCCGCTTACCTAATAAAAAACGAAAGCACTTGTTGCGTTACAGTTTTTTGCATTGTTTGTAATGACTTGGACTACATTATCAGAACCCACCATCTCTATGGACTCAACGATGATTTTGGAAATGAATTCTACATTTTCAACTTGCCCCCCGCAATCAATCCCCTTCAAAAACATTGACCCTTTGGGGGACATTGCAATAACATTTATTAAAGGTTGATTCTTGCAATCTCTCCATCCATCAAAAATAATGGACACCCCACTTTCAATCCATGAATCTCTAATTGGTTTGAGTGATGTCCCTACAATTTTTTCTTTTGCCAATAAGGTGTGCACCTTTTCATTCCTAGGACGTGTAACCAGAGGATGCATTACTAATTGTTGCCACCATTTCTTCCTAGTATGTTGATCTCACCACGTTGAAAGGAAGAGCATTGCGTGAATGTAACATGTAATATTTTCATTTGCAATGTCACTTGCTTCATTTTGAAATGTTTTAGCCAATGGGCCTCTTTTGAGGGAAGGAGATGGATTTTTTTCTAGGATAGAGGGCATCTCCAAGAAAGGATGCCGTGAGGCCATTATGGAAGGAGAATTTGTAGGTGGCTTCAAGGATGTATTCTTTGCTCAAGGATGAGATTTTAATTTTGCTTCTACTCATAGCATTAACTTCTTCTTGTTCTCTTATGAATGCCATAATTTGTTCTCTTGGCAACCCCTTCTTGTTTCGTTTTTCACATATTTCAATTCCACACCCACTCATATCACATAAGTGAGCTTTCACTCAATTACATGAGCTCCTAAATTGGACCCTGCATTGATTACAATTTCAAATAAAAGCTCCACCTCTTGAAAGTTGTTCAAGCATCATAACATATTTCCATTGAGGAGATGCTTGATCATATTTAAATTATTTATTTGCCTCAAGGCCCACTGAACTTGAACTAGTGGCCAATTCCAAATAGATTGCTGTTATAAGAAATAAAAAAAAATTAATATAAAAAAAATAGAAATGCAACCCTACAATATGTATAACTATAAACTAATAAAAGTTTAAAACAAATACCAAAAAACATTTTGAAAATCTTGAAACATGTATTTTTGTTAAAAACTTGAAAAATTTATAATTTTTTTTGAAAAAATTTGTTTAAAAATTGAAAGAACTTGTTAAACAGCTCACCTTAGATCAATATATGTCCTTTGTTCAAGCTAGATTAATCCCCTTTTCACTTTTGCAATTGTTATCTTTCAAAAAATACTAGTAATCTTCTAAAATGCAAAAATGGCCAAATAAGAATGAGTTTGTGTGAAATAGGTTTGTTTTTGTCAAACAACAAACATAATGGGCACATTTTAGAATTTTAGGCACTTTTAGAGGTTTTCTTAATGTTTAAATGTTTAAAATTACTCAATTTTTTTGTTTATGACCTTTTTAAGAAACCACACCTGTTAGTCATGGGAGCGCTCTTGTTGTCAGACCAGTTCCTGGATTGGTTAGTGTTGTGACCTTTTCACACATCGCCCCATTCAAGATGGGGACCCCCTATTTTTGCTCCATTCTGGTCTTTTGGCTTGGGTTTTTCTCTTTCTCTCTCTTGCTCTTTTCTGTCCGCTTTTCGAGGGTATGCGCCCGTCAGTGAGTTTAAGCGTGAAACTGACCAAGTCTGAAAATTAGGGTTTCATCTTTTCTGGTCCGTTCGAGGTCGAATAAAGTCAATCAATTGAAAATTGAGCTTAACATTGGTGTTAGTGTGCTTCTAGCAGGCTCCCAACAAGTTTTAATCAGATTCTGAGGTACTTACTATTTTTAGTAAGTGTGAAATTGCATGCAGACCGTCAGCGTTTTTTGAGATTTCGACAGTCACACAACATTTAGAGTGCATCAGGCTACTCGTATGCAAAATTTGAGCGAAAACAGACAACTTACTATTTTTAGCAGTCCAGCTTCCGGGACGAATTTCAAGGTTCAGATGCAGAGTTTTTCTTTGCATGTTTGGACATTCCTTCTGGGTTTTTCGAGACCTTCGCGGTGATATAACATGCAAAACGAGGCGACCACTTTCAAAGTTCAGCCTTCCGAGGCCATTTTTAGGGTTTGCATGTCAGGGTTTCTCTTGCATGTCGGATGATTCTTGGTGGGTTTTTCGAGAGCTTCGCGATGGTGTGACATGCAAATGAAGATACTCACTCAGTAAGGAACTTGCTATTTTTAGCAGGTGTGTCCCGGCAGCCGCTTCCCAGCAGTTCAGAATCACGAACTGATCGCAGTGCCACAGAAATGAGAGCAAACAGAGATCTTTTGATACACATGCAGAGCGAATTAGGGTTTCCAGCTTCGGGACCCAAAAAGGGGCATAAAAAGTCAGAATTTTCGAAAACCGATGTAAACCATCGCGATCAGCATCCTTCAGGCTATCTGCTGGTGAAATTTCAAGTCAAACGGAGCACTTACTATTTATAGTAAGTCAGATTGGAAACAGGCTAAAAATAGTAAATCATTTGCATTTGCATGCGTCAGTGTCGACAGACAGGTCACGTGGTGAGGAGCGCCTCATTCAAATTTCAAGTTAATCGGAGCAATGGAGCTATTAGAAACAAGAGGTTACTATTTATAGTAAACCACCTTCAGAAACAGGCTAAAAATAGCAGGATGACTAAAAATGGCAATGTCGGCAGACCAACAAAATGACAAGGATGCAGTGTGCAAAATTTCAAGCCGTTCCGAGCTTTAGAGATGCAAAATTGAGAGGACTTACTAAAAATAGCAGGGCATGAAATACTGGCGAAAAACAATGAAAAAGTTCTAAGTCTGAAACTTCATCTAGTAGGCATGGCAAAATGCACCCAGGTGATGAAGAGGCACAAAATTTTTGAAATTGCAAGTTCATCCTTCTCAGGGGGTAAAATGCGCCCAAGGCACAAGTGGTCAAAGAAAGTCAACAATTTCTATCCTAAAGGCATGTCAAAATGCGCCCAAGGAAAGATCAGGAAGGTTGAAAAATTTTCTAAGTCTGGATATCCACCACCCCCCTCCAAATGCGCCCATCCTGTAGCAGGGGTGAAATGCGCCCAAGATGAAATAAGTCAAAGCAAAGTCAAAGTTCTTATCCTTCTCATGCATCAAAATGCGCCCAGGGGAGAAGTAGGTCAGCAAGTCAACAAGTTCGTCCTCCTCCTACATGGAAATGCGCCCAAAGGAAAAGAAGTCAAGAGGTCAAAGTTCTTATCCTCCTACATAGGCAAAATGCGCCCAAATACATGCATGTGAGGACAAAAAAGGTGAAGTTGAAAGGTCATCCAGTAGACATGCCTAAATGCGCCCACATTGAGGTGTAAATAGTGAATGGAGATGGTAAATAAGGTGAAAGATAATCCTAAAGCGTGGTGAACACAAGGTAAATGCTAGGCGTTATTCTCCAAAGTGCTAGGCGCCTAAGGTGATGAAGTGTTAAAGTTCTAAGGCGTGGTGATTTTTTTTCTCTAAGTGCTATGCGCCAATGTTGAGTAAAAAGAAAAAGAATGAAATATTTCTAAAGTGTTGGAGAATTTTTCTAAGGCATGTGAACTTCAAATAAAAAATTGCCTTGCAAGTGTGGAGTTAAATACAAAATGGTGAGTGGCAAATCAAGTGTGCTAGGCATGAATGAAATTTTTCTAAGTGAAGTTGATGTTTTCCCCACTGGCAAATAAATAAAATTTTGTAAGGAAAATTCTCAGAGTACGGGATGATTTAAAATATTTTCTAAGGCAAAATTATTTTCTCCCTTAGAAAATACGCCTGGAGCTCAAGGTGGTGAAATTTTTCAAAGCACGAGCAAATTTTCTCAGAGATGAAGCCAGAGGATGGATGATAATGAATTCAAATTTCTTCAAGTTGGAGCAACACAGGATGATCACAGGCGAAGAATGAATTTAAAATGGTGAAAATAATATTTTTCTAAGGTTCAAAATTCAAAAATTAAATGAACCCGTTCGTTGGGTACCCATGGATTCGAAGCATTCTGGAGAAAATTCTCTTATGGGTACTGAACATTCGCGATGATAGATGGATTTCCAAGTCTTCCGAACTTCGCCAACACTTTTTCAGTGAAGAATTTAATTAGTGCTCAAATTGTGAAGTTTCCTAAGGGAAATTTTAAAATTCTCTAAGGCAAATGTGTTTTCAGAATAAATTTCTCTGAATGATGAATTCAAGATGAGTTGCCTAGATAATTTTGATTGAATTCTTCGAAGGTAAATTTTCCAGAGATGATGAAGAGTTAATTTCAAAATTCAAGTGACAGAGCTCCGGCTGGTGAATTAAAAGGATGAATTTAAATTAAATTTTTTTGAAAATAAATTCAAAGATGCCAGTCAAAGTTAAGTTTCTAGAAGAATAAGATTCCTGACGTCGGGTGACAAGTGTCAGAAATACCAGAGAGGGAAATTCGAATTCTTGAAGTGGAGTAGTGGAAGTTTAATGCACTGGCTAAAATTGGCTCCTTCTAGAATTCGATTTTGAGCTATAAAATGAAGAGATTTCTAGCTTATTCTTCACAGCTGAAAGAAGTCGAATTTGCTCTAAGTGAGGATTGTTGCTTGGTGTTGCTGAAGCTTGAAGAATTCGAAGTCTTGCTGAGGTTTAAATTTGAAGTTGCTAAGGCTGTTGAAGAGGGACGCCTTGAGTTGCTGAGAAGTGCCATTGCTGAAGTTGTGAAGTGCGCACTTGCTGGTTGGAGAAGGTACGACTTTGCTAGTGGCTGAAGTTTGATTCATTGCTAAAGTGGAAGTTGCCAGTTAAAGAGGACGCCTTGAGGTGAATTGCTGAGAGTTTTCAAAGTGCAAATTGGTTAATTGCTGATTGCTGATATAAAGTACGAAGTTATAAAAGTTCAAAATTGCTGATTGGAGTTGTGGCAGATTGAAGTCACTAAAGTTTACTTAGAAACTTTTCTAAGTGTTGAAGTTCAAGAGAAGAAGCTGAGGTTTGCAAACAAGAAAATTATTGCAGCTTCTTGAAGTCGACTGCAGCCCCTACACAATATCTTATCTTATTTTATAAATTAAATTGCTGATGAATGTTTACTGTTTGCAGATGGCTGAGGCAAGGACGACTGGAAAGGACAATGGTGCATCTAGGCAAGCTGTGATCAAGAAGCTGAGTAAAACGTTCATGCCGGAATCAAAGTTCATTTCGAAGTTGGGCAGGTTGACAGATACCAACTTGGGCTCCGTCAACCTGGAGGCCTTCAAAAGCAGAATGCTAGGAATTGGAAGTCATCGTCCTTCGACCACTTCACACAATATTGTTCGAAGTGGGCTATATGCAGCTGCTGGTTTCCCGCCAGCCATTCAGTGCTCAGAACTGATGATGGAGTGCGCCAATTGTTACGACAAGGATCACAGGTCGATCATGTCACCAGATGGACAAGTGCTAGCTAATCTTACTCCAGCGGCCATTGGTGAAGCTTTCGGGATCCCGGTGCACAGGAGCATGATTTACAAATCCAGAGAGCGAGCTGAGCGGATGTATGCTTCTGCTTTCGAAAGATGCACGGAAACAATTAACACTCATTGGATGAGCACTCCCAAGCCTTCTCGTGCGAAGTTGCCAAAGCAGATCATAGCGGAGGATTTGAAGCAGGAGTATTGTGATCTCATCATGATGCTGAGCAGGGTTGGAGGTTGTGCACAATCATTTATTTTTGAGCCTTGGATGTTTTACTACATCAACCTCGTGCTGGAAGGGAAGGATTATGTCAATTGGGCCGAGATGATAAGTGATAACTTGCATGAGCAGCTCCTGGGCTTGAGGAGAACGAAGACATTTTACATGAGCTCCTACATCATCTATATGTTGGCACGGATGACGAAGTACAGGGGGATTTCTTACAAGGAACCTGTCGGTTGTGGCTCCCACCAGTTTAAGATATATGATGCTTGTCCGCAGTTGCATTTGGCGAGCACAACCCACTACAAGCGTGTCAACGATTCCTTCACCATGTATATCACGAGATTGCTTCAGGAGCGATTACAACACAGAATCTCGAGGGAAGCCCAGGAGTTGATTGAAAGGTATGGGTGCTAGTTCATACAGTTTCCGAAATTTTCTTATATTAGGCTGCAAGGTTTTTCTTCGTACCCATATAGGCTGCCTAAATACCCAACAGATAGAGTTTTAATGCTAGAGATATCTAGGCAATTGCTTGCCTTTGATAAAATCCAAAAGAAGAAGAAGAAGAAGGGAGGAATAAAATTTCCAATTGTCATGGGCAACTCGGATGAGGTGTGTCCCTCGATACAGGCAGCTAGAGAGGCTGAAAGTGAACTTCAATTTTATCATTTCTCATATCATACTAGCCGACAACACTACGACCCACATCATAGCATCGAATGGGTACTGTCAGAGGAGTTTAAACATAAGGCCACCATAGAGGATTATTGGGCTGATGCAGTTGATGAGATTGAAGTAAGGAAAAGGATGTTTTTTCGGTTGCCGATTACTTTGATCAGGGAGTGTGAAGTTGTACCGGTTCCAGACCAGGTGAACGAGGATATGGATGTTGTCCATCCTGATTATGTAGTAGTGCGAGATACTCCACTTCCACCTCCAGATTGGTCAGAGCCTGAGATTGCTGATTTGGACACACTTTCTATTCCCGTCCTGACATTCACTAGAGCATGGGTTGATAGGCGAGTAAACAGGTTGAAGAGTAGGTCAATTGCCTTGACTTACAATATGATGGGAGATCACAGGACGCCCACTGCTGGCAGGAAGAAGCAGATTACACGAGGTCCAGAGTCCGGAAAGAAGGAGATAGTTCGACAGGAGCCCATTCAGCCGGAGCCTCCACGAGTTACAGTTGTATCACCATTGGAGACATGTTCTCCAAGTATACAGGAGGTTTCCTTGTTTGCTGATCAGAGAAATGCACTGAACCAGGTGCCAGCAGTACAGGATGATATTCAGCCTCCACGGAGAGAGTCGGTTGGTCAGAGCGTCAACGCACCTACTAGGGTTGATCAGCAGGATGATGAGGGGACTATTATTGACCCTCAGTTTCAGCAGGAATTAGAGGCGGCCATGAACGAAGATGATGATATAGTGTCAGGTGACACTCAGCCACTTGAGGATGATGAGCCTCACTAGAATGATGTAGAGGTAGAGCAAGTTAGAGAAGTAGAGGCACATGAACAGCAACCCTTTGATATACAGTATGATGTGCCCGATTGGCTTAAGGATAGAATGAGAAGAAGCCCCAACGAGGAGCTTGATCCAGCAGTTGAGATGGAAGAGTTCTTGAACAGGATCAGTGCACCTCCACAGAAGAAGAAAGCAAGAAAGTTTTCGAAGATCTCCACTGAAGAGGATGGTTCCTGTACTCTTCACATTGCTGTGCCACGAGTTGAGTGTGACCGAAATGATGCAGTGCCTGAGAATTATGTGGTCACAACTTTGGATTTAGGACGCCCCACTGGTGCCCAGATTGTGGAGGAGTGTGATAACTCCTACCTCGCCCTCAAAGACAGATTATTCAAGAAAGAAGGGAAGTATAAGAAGTTGAAACGAGAACACAAGGCCTTAGTTGGATATGTACAACAGTTGTCTCGTTCTCGAGGGCAGGATATTCCAGTAATAGAGCCTCCAGCAGAGATGCCCAGAGAGTCCATCAGTGGCTTGGTGGAGTTAGGAAAGATGGCACAGGAGGCAGATAAGTGGGTCACGGGAGTTCGTGCCGAGACAGAAAAGTTTATGGAGGATCTTGCTTCTGCTTTTCAGCAGGCCTCTAGTATTTTGACACGGATGGATGCAGTGGATCATACTTGGGGCGTTGCTTCTATCTATCAGAGCAAAGTTATCCAGCGTCTTGAGGCATTGAGGCATGTTCCATTGCGATTGCTGATTGATGGAGGTGTCATCCAGGAGAATGATCGATATGACTTCTCTAGGTGGTATTCCTCAGCGATCACGGGACGTGGCTTCTTCGATGCGGCACAGGCGGATTCAGCTAGAGTACATAAGGTTATGGCTAATATCATTGATGGAGTTTAGAACACTTTTGAGGCCATATTTGCTAGTCGGCTGAATCCAGATGAGATAAATGTTGATAATTTGAGGGGTAGGCTGGTACCTTTCTTTTCAGATGTGAAGACCTTCACACAGGATGACTTTGAGAATACCTCCACTTTCTCCACCTTGATCCAGAACACGCAGGATTCCATAGCTGCTTGGAGAAAGTCTTGTGCAAGGCATGAGCATTCAGTCACAGTGTTAGAGTTTCAGTTAGATTGCATTCCACCCATTTCAGTTCAGGAGGTTGAGGCTGTACTTGGCAGATTTGTTGAGCTTGCAGCTAGGGAGAAGGCAAATGGGAATGCACTACTGGACGAGTATCTTCTAAAAGACTGATTGTGGGCATTTATTGCCTTTACTATTTTTGGGAGTGAGTGGGAATCTTTGATTCATTTAATGTACCACTCCCTATTCTGGCAGTTTTTAGGGTTAGGGCTGAGGTGGCACGATTCTGGCCACTCTATTGATTGTAACCCTAGCCGTCTTTTGGGACTTGGCTAGCTATATAAAGGGGGAGTCCCCCTCATTTGTAATTCATTAGAACAGGAGATTAGATCAGAGTCAGAATTGAGATAGAGCTAGAGAGTAGAGTATTGTAGACATTTTGCATATTGGAGAAGAAAGAAAGTTTTCCCTTTGAAAACTTTTGTGGAGATTGTTGTGTAATACTTTTCATGATAATAGATCTTTTCATTGATGGTGGAATTTGTCTTGTCATGAATAGTTAGCAAGGTCTCTTCTTCCTTTCGTATCCAAGTAGCGTAATTTTCATGCAAGTAGTTTACTTTGATGTGTGGTATTTTGTTGAGGTAGCTTCTTTCATTCCATACCACTAGCGGCTTGTTGATGATAAGTTCGCCTTGCGTGGTCAACTGGACATTATCTTGAGTTTAACTTCGGTTGTGGTTGGTCAACTGGACATTATCTTGAGTTTAACTTGGGTTGTGGTTTACATACTTATATGCGTTGTTTTGATGGTGTATGTATGTCAAATTATAACTTGAACATCTTTTGCTATCCCCTTGAAGATTGCACTGATTTCGCTGAAGCTGTCCGACGTGAGGCTAGGTGAAATTTAGTTGAAGTCTACTGAAATCAAGCTCCACATATCTTGCATTTAGGATAGAATATAAGTTTCTTAGGCCCTATACTCCTTTACTTTCCGCATATTTCTGATTAGTCTTAGGAAAACGTACCACATTGCCAAATCATACACGCAAGAAGCCCCCTTCAAATCACATACCAACTGCTAACTGCAAGAAGTCTGAACAATTGTGTAAGTCCCCTTGTAAGAACACAGCAATACACATCAACCAATTGAGGGTATTCTAAGTATTCGGAACCTTGGAGTTGAACGTGCGAACTTTCTCGCAATCCTAGCGCACGGAATACTTTAATCAAGAGAGAATGGAGTAGCCTTCGGACTATTTTGTTCTGCTGTTTGGTGCGGTCACAAAAACCACGTCAACAGTTAGGTATGGGACTGGAACCCTTGGGTGAAGAACCTAGTAACTTAGCTTTCCCTTGATATAAATGATACTAAGATCATATTCATTGAAGAGATCCCTCCGTTGCTGTTGATTGATGCTCTTACTGCAACCCAAACCTTTTGACCAATTAGGTTATATCTCTAAATTTGTAATGCTTGTAAAATTGCTGCAAGCTACAAATCCACCATCAATCATTTATAGATGTGTCATTAAACATTATGTATCTGGTAAATAATAATATACAAGATACAACCAAAAGATGAACAAACAAGATCATAGAGCAGGATTTCATTCAGCTAGAAAATGATGATTTCCAATACATAAGCTGGTCTAGCACTGAAAAAACTAATAACTTTGGCAAACAAGATATAGTGAAAAAGCTTTCCATCTCATATAGAAGTCACCTCTAGGTAGCTTGCCCTCTTCCTCAAAAGCAACTTCCAAGTAGCTTGCCTTAAGGATGAACTTACAAAAGGCCCAAGCTAAATGCATTTGAATATTGTTTGATGTTTTTGGTCCCTTGACATGGACATATAATTTTAGGATATAGAGCTGACTCACATCTCTCATAGGTCAAATCTTAACATGCCCCTCATCATTGGCACAATATTTGGGACAACCTACCACCATGCTAGTGTGGTTATGTTTTTCACTAACTTGAAGCTGGGGTTATGCAAGGCCAATTTGTGGATATAATTTCTTGAGATAATATTTTAGGTCAAATAGAGGACAGAATTATATGAGATGAATTGAAGCTGGAGCTTGTGAGATAATTTTTTACGTGGATATAATGCCACTGTTGGCAGAGGCTAGCTTTTGCCTAGGGTTATGTGAGATAACGTTGTAGGCTAGAGTTATATGAGGCCGACTTGTGAAGAATGCATGATGACATTATTACTGCAACTAAATTGTAGATAGTGTACTATATTGTTAATTGATAGTGTAGGTTAACTTGAGCCCAGAGTTGTACGAATCCAGTTTGAGTTCAGAGTTGTATAACACTGACTTGTGGCCAGATGTGTGATGATGTTTTAGGCATGCTTCAAGCCAACTTGTGCCCAGAGTTGGGTGAGATGATGTATGCCAACTTGAGGTAAAGGTTGTATCAGGCATATTTCATGCCAAATTTGTATGAGGTCCTTTTGGTCAAAACAACATTTTCTCATTCTAGAAGATACACAATTTTTTTTCTTGTATTCTCTTATTCATTGCAAGAAAAAATAAATGCATTTTAATATAAAAGAGACATACCAGGTTTAAGGGCATGTACTTGGAAGTTTCTCCTTAATCTGCAGCTGACATGATTTATAATATTATATGACATCTGTCAGTAGAGTTTATTAAACTAGGACTGGTTTTATTCGTTGTATAAATCTTGAATGAGGCTGGTAGCTCTTCTGTATTCCTAAAGCAGTTTTCTTTTATGTTTACTGGAGAGGGCATGGAAATTAGATGCCACCAGCTTTACTTATTAAAATTTCTCTGGAAGAACATCTACCCAATTGGAGGTCTCCATAGTAGACATTTACTTTAGCAACCCTCTCAAGATCTGAAATTTTGAAACCTATGAGGCAGCTTTCGTTCTAGTCCCAAAGAGATTGAGCACTGCAATTCTTGGAAATTGGACAAAAATATCTGGTTGTGAACTTGAATCTGCAATCATCTGGTCAGCAAAACAAAACCAGTTGCACAGAAAATCATATTTATGAATTTCCTCAACTAAAATTTTGGTAAAGATTAACTGAAATTTACATGGAGATATATATGCACCAAGAAAACACTTGCTTAGCTTTAATATATGTAAAGGAGTTTTGCAATCACTAATTTAAAATTTGAGTTTGCTCTATCTTTTCTAATTTCTGAATAGAAGATTAAGAGTCACAAAGCAGATTTGTGATGATAGCCATGAAGTATTTACATCTGTAGAAAATTAATTTATCAATATTGTGGTCTAATGTTACAGCACAGAGAATAAATTAACAGAAGAGCACCAGGAAATATATATTGCACCAAGCAATATTTTTTTCCTTTGAATGTATATCGAAGGCTAAAGCAATATTTTCCCTTCAACTATTTACTGTCATTTCCATCTGCTATGTAGCTGATAATGGATCTCCCTAATCTTGGATATCATTCGAGAAAATGCAAATATGATACAAAATTAATCATGAATTTCCTCAACTAAAATTTTACTGTGCAAAATTAATTATGATACATAAATTTTACTTGGGAAATGAACAAGACGAATCATGGACGGAAAATTTTACTGTGCCAGATTGTATGGCAGTCAACCTAGGAACTATGGGTCAACCTCACAGGTATTTGAAAAACAAACAATATAATAAAAAAATTAAATCTGTTTTTTCTTTCTTTATGTAGTTTTAATACCAGACAAGACAAGGATAAAAACAGAAAAACAAGATTATGTTGTTTTATTACCATCCTTTTGGAATTTTGTAGTTGAGTGCTATAGCTGAAGATCCATACATAGAGATCTAAACTACATACACAGAACTTAATTTCTTTTTATTTGAGTCTAAAATTTTGATGAACCTTGATCTTTCTTACACATTTTGATCTTTATTCATGAAAAGATCAGCTTTGTTTCATAAAATTTCAATGAACTTGAATGCAAGCATTTGTGTTTTTCTCAGTACATTTTTGCATCAGAAATTCTGAGTTAATCTTGATTTTTCAAAGATTCTGATACCACACATCCCTTTCGTAGCAAGTATGATCGTCATTCATCAAGTAACATTTTCTGAAAAAGACAGATGATTTGTTGTTCCAAATTCTTAAAAAGAGGACTATTTTCTTGCTTTATAATCACGCAGAATATAAAAAATAAAGCAGTCACTATTTGGTGTTAACGATACTATAGGGAATTGGAATTTATTGATTGCAATCCACATGTTTGTTCGTTACATAAATATGTATGATATTAGAATTGATTTTCAGCCCATGTTGAAATTAATGGATCCATTAGTGGTCTATTGAACTATTCTTCATATTCCTCCAATCACCTAGTTGATTCATTCAATAAGCAGTCGTTGGGATTCTTTTCATTTCCATAATGTTTTTGTTTGTGATGGACGGTGTTCAATTATTAGCCATTGCTCTCACTTATGAGTCTTACAGAAACGTTTTATGTTTCCTGGTGGACTAACTTATTGATGGCCTTATTAAGTTGTGGCCTTATGTAGTTGTTGCCTGATATGGGTTGATAAATATCATCAATATCGGAGCAAAAGGTTCTCAAGTAGGAGCTTATAGACATACTTAAAGCTCCTTTACGATTCTCTTTATCCTAACAAAATCATCTTCACATCTGGATGCACCTGCTACTTTTTGCACCAAAAAGTAAGTTTTTTTTCAAGCTTGGTCTGAAGTACATATCTTTCCGATACTTAAAGCTCCTTTACGATTCTCTTTATCCTAACAAAATCATCTTCACATCTGGATGCACCTGCTACTTTTTGCACCAAAAAGTAAGTTTTTTTTCAAGCTTGGTCTGAAGTACATATCTTTCCTAACAATTGCAATCTGGACCATTTCCTCCTCGGGTTCACTGTTTCTCCTTTGGTTTTATACTATTGAGATCATCTGTAAATCACACTACTCAAATTATTTTTCCCTAATGCTCCTTTGATACCTTGGGAATGTCTACATTAGACATTTGAAGCTGGACCATCTTCCTGCATTCTCTCTGCCAGATATATAATCTATTAGAAAACTACAACTAAATTGACCATCATCCTTTATCATGGTTTTCTATTGGTCAGACATTTTGGGCTTCTTATCTTTTACTTTTGATGTAGCTATCAGATCTTTCTAGCTGACCATTTAATAGTTTTGTTTTGTGATATTCCTGGCATGGGCCAATTTTAGCGAACATCAACTTTGATCCTCTGTGTTTCCAATGAAATTAAACTAACCTCAATACTAAACTTCATGTCACATGCAGGTTGGTAACAAATAAGCATTCATGGCAGTGTTAGCAACTACTGAAATTTGTGATACATACCCTGCTCTTGTGGAGAGTGGTGATCTCCGTGTCTTACAGCCAAGTTTCCAGATATATGGTGGTCGTCGAGCCTTTTCAGGACCTATTGTGACACTTAAGGTCTTTGAGGACAATGTCCTCATGCGAGAAATTCTGGAGGAGAGAGGTAATGGAAGAGTTTTGGTTGTCGACGGAGGAGGAAGCCTCCGATGTGCCATACTGGGGGGTAATATTGTTGTTTCAGCACAAAACAATGGGTGGTCTGGAATAATTGTGAATGGTTGCATACGAGATGTTGACGAAATAAACAGGTGTGACATTGGGGTGAGAGCTCTGGCATCTAATCCACTGAAGGCCAACAAGAAAGGAGTGGGTGAAAAAAATGTGCCAATTTATATTGGTGGCACACGCATTATCAGAGGGGAGTGGTGCTATGCAGATAGTGATGGTATTCTTGTTTCACAAAGTGAACTAATCATATAATTCCTTGTAAGCTGGTAGGGCAGTTCCAATTAGATTTCTTGCCCTAACTAATAGATTCTGCAAATCTAAGACTTTATTAATTTCAGTACATGTATTATCTTGCTTGTGAATGCAGTGCCAAAGTCGGGAGTTCTAAATCTCTTTATATTCTTGCATACTATATTTTATTGTACTTTTTTCTGCAATCAGGATCCAGCGAGCTTGGTTTAAGATTGAAATTCCTTAGATATTTTAAAACAGGATGTTGAGTATAACTCTGAAAGTTCATTATTCTAAGCCCCACAGAACCACCACAACAATCTCATGGATTTATCACGTAAATATATTGTTCGCAGGGTTATGTACTGGTAGAAAAAAAGTGTTTGTAGAGGGAGCAAATCAAGTTCAAATCATCACTCCATAATAAGGCGACTCGTAACATGAAGGGCATGTGTTTAATAACACATCCAAGATTGGGACTTGTTCCTACAACAAATGGTTTAAGGTTCAACGATGTTTTTAAACACTTAGGAAAAGGCAGACTACATTATTTTGTATTGTTTGCTGCTATACTTCTAGCTCATCTGTAGAAAAATAAATTCCACTTAAATATTGGAAAGAGGTTCTTCACTACTAGTTAATGCATTGTACAAAGGGTTTTTGAATGAAATGTGGATTGAGCATAAGAAAACATGGGAATTAATAGTTTTTGGCGCATTTCTTTGGCATGAGTATGAAAGCATCTTAATGGTTGAGAGCCAAGCTATTTTATATGTTGAAATAATGAATTTTGGCACACGCCTAACCAAAAGGGGCAAACTCTCTTGTAGGGTACACATGGGACTACTGAGTTTTCACCATTTTTAGGAATATTGGAAACATCTTGCAATTAGGTGTGATCCCATATATATTCTCTACTACACAGTACAGTTTCTTTGTGACTGACCATTAAATTTGAGCATGCTAGGAGGCCTGCGGATTGGAGTTTGAGTCATGAGTCTCATCAACCTAAATTCAACTTTTCAAAGGTATTACCTTGAATTCAAACACCTTGGATCTAGATGGATGACAAATAGAAATGGGGCATTGATGATGACTGTAAGGATGTGAGCTACTTCTTGATTATGGTTTTCCACGCATTAGCCTAAAATCAGATTTTGTCTTTTCTTTAATTCCTAGTATAAGATCTAGATGCACTAAGGATACTGATGGCAAATTTCATGATGGCATTGGGGATGTGAGCCAATTCTTGATTATAGTTTGCATGGTAAAGGTTAGGGCAAGTCTCTATAATTCAATCAATGCTACTGGTTATTATGCTATATATTTTTAGCAGGGCGACAATCTTGAAGGTAATATTTTAGTTATGTGCATGACTGTAAAGCCTTCATATGCCATCCTAGTTGATGTACTTGTCAAAACATATGCCATGAGTTGCATCCTCACAGTCCAAATGATCAGATTCGAACCTTGACAATATTTGATCTCTTTGCTTGTGTAAGAGCGGATGGGGATATTACCCTCGTTTTAAATAAAGAGAAATAGATTGATTTGTCAAAGCATATGTATAGACTTTTCAACTGGCATTTGTTACTATAACTTAAGTTGACTCTAGGCATGCTACTTCTATATGTTTGATAATAGTGGTTTCATGTTGCTAAATTTATATTTGTATGTACGCAAGGATAATGGTTTGTAGAATCATTGATTATAGAATTGTCTAGCATTGCTTAGAATCGTGACTCTGGTTTATAAATCTTGGTGTATGTCGAGGAAACAATTACTCTAATCTACTTTTGTTTTTTTTCTTGTAGTGAATGACATGGCCAAGTATTGCCTGTTCTCTATGTACTACATATTGTCCTTGTTCACTTATCCCATGAATAACTCACACTACTAGTTGATGTTAGGCTTGTCTTTGAAGAATGTCCTATGTGAAGTGTTGAGTCTTTGAAGGATGTCCTACGTGAAGTGTTAAGAGTCTTGCAAGAAGCTATCATAATATAATAGGAGCTCTACTACTGTCTTAATTGTAACCTACATCCCTTCCCTTCCCCCTTGTACCCATCCCATTTCCTCCCCATCCTCCATTCCTTATTGTGAAAAAAGAAAAATAGCTTGGTGACAATTTGAATTATAGGTTTTATCAAATTATTGAGAATGGCCTTTTGTGCTTGTTTTAACTTCTAGATGGTGGCTTATATGTAATAAGGTAAAAATAAGAAAAAATGCATATAAGACTTATCTTGGCATAACAACTCAATTTATTTCATTAATCACCACCTAGAGAAAGATGATAATAGTGGAGTTGGTTGGAACTCTATACAATATTGTTTTGGTAACTTATTGATCATCATCCTTGAGGACTCATTAGTGATGGAATGATAGATTGTTTGAGAATAAAGTAAATTTGATGTAAACAGATTGTAGAAAACAATCTTCTTGACCCTTCCCCTTGGACCATCTACAAGGAGGGTCCACCCATTGAGAGTTGTCAAACATTTGCTTTAAGTAATGTTAGTGAAGTTGTGATACTTTGCAATGTAACTAAATTAGTCGCAAAAATCATGCATCTCTCATCTACACAAACTCCTTTCCCTTGGTGTGCACTTTCATTATATTAAGCATTTAAGGGTGGTTATTTATGTTAATTTGTAGCCAACACCAACAAACTGGTTGAAGGGGTTTTATAGCAGCAATTCTTTAGCCAACACCAACAACCAAGATGAAGACATCATCTAAAACTTAAATTTGGTTAAGGTCTAGATTCATATTTATAATTTTCAATATAGAACAACAAATAACGTCATTATTCACTCGCTCACATATACATCTACCTTGAGATGAAGATAAATTGTAGTTAGAGGAGCTTGCATTTTGAAAGACAAATATATATAAGGTCTTGAAGATTTCAAAGAATAGAGTCATGCTAGTAAGCTATACCAAATCTTAAGAGTCCCCAATTATGGTCTAGTTAGGTGTTCTATCCATATGGGCTACACCCACATCCCTTTGTCACAAAGTGTTGTAAGATAAGGGTGAGATTAATGCATTTATAAGTCGTCCAAAGAAAAATAATTATTCTCCATATGTTAGCTAACATCATAGATTAAAAACTCAATGAGTTACACACTCAATTGTGAGAACTTGTGAGTTGACAAAGACCAACAAGTCACTATTTGAAAGAATCGCCAACAATTTTTCAATGAGTACCATTCACGTAATGGGTAACATCATCGATTAGAAGTGTGGTGAGTCACTTGCCAAATCATGAGAACTCACACATTGAAATAGATTGACAAGTCATTCATTGGTAAGTTTCAAGCAAGTACTTGCAGAGCATCTCACACTTAGAAAATCATACGTAGATATGAAAAACTTATCTCATAACACAAAGATACACTCCACAAAAAATAACGAAAAATCTTCATTTTAAATTCTTCTTCACACTTGCATGTTGTACAATATCCTAATATTTTTTAAAGTATATCGACTAATTTCAAGTAATCGTGGATTGATTCAACGAATCTATTAACCAAAATTGAAATGTATGTAATTCTTGATTTTATTTTCTAATTTTCTTTTCGTTATCCTCTCATTCTTCTTACATCCTAGCATATATAAAGTCTTATTATTTCATTTTTTAAAAGTTTTCCTTATTTAAGAGCTATTGTTTACTATGTTTAAAGTTTTATTTTTGTTTTCCTTTTTGGCGATTTCATTTTTTTTGATAGAGATATTATATCAATAACTACATTCATGGCAAAGCTAGAGAATACACTTTGAGGCATTGCAAACTAGATATAGAGGCAAGAATGGTAGTGTGCAATTACTATGGGTAGTGTATGAGAGAAGACAACACTTGCAACTATGTAAAGTCAATAGTGCTTGAGGTCACACAAGTGATTAAGGCTCTCTTTGGTTCAACGAGGAGAATATTTTTTTTTAAAAGGAGGGCATTTAAGACAATGCTAGTTGTAATGAATTCTCCTCCACAATCAAAGACTTGGCCCACAAACATAAGGCTCTTTTGCTATAGATATAGATAGTTCTAGGTGGGTGCCATCACACTACCATAATCACAAGGTTTATTTATTCCTTATAGCAATCTTCACACACAATCTTCACTTAAAGATGCAATATCAATCCAAGAGAAGCATCATGAAGTGATGCTGACATGTGCCAAATTTTGGTTCTATAAAATAATACTCAATGTTGTGAGGAGCCCTCATTAGAAGTCATTGATTGATGCATTCATCATGGCAAGAAAAGGGCTCAAGGCACCAAACCCATATAATTTGAGTGGACACTTGTTGAAAAGACACCATGAGATGCACTTGGAATCACAATAGAAGAATAGAAGAGAGACTAGCTTAAAAAAGTTGCACTACTTTTTCAAATGGGTGGACAAATGGCAAGAACCACATATTAATTAAACTTCCTAACAATTCTAGGTGAAGATTTGGTATTTTGACATTCAATTTATGTCTCCAATGAATTGAAAACACCAAGATGGTTAATGAAAGTAGGTGTGAAAAATATCATTCAAATTATGACAAAGAATGCAACATCAATATGGAGACTACTTCAAGAGGCACCCTATTATTTTTTGGAGCCCTTGTGTCACCTATTGCATTAATCTTCTCCTTCAAAATATAGGCAAAATGTAATGGTTCAAAAACATGTTTAAAGAGGTGAAGAACATAACAAATAACCTAAAGGAGGAGAGCTAAAGTGGAAATCAAGAAGATATTAGACAAATGTGTTGATATGAGTGTGATATGATGGATGACAATTAATGACATATCTCTTGCAAAGTATTGAAACTCTTTCCACCTTGACCTTGGCATATGCATGGCCATATGCTTAAGTAGAATAATGTTTTGACAAATCCAACATGAGAGGAGTGTCTAAAAAAAATTAAAGTGTATAGAATAGTATCTTTGAAAATGATCAAAAAACAATTTTCAATCTCATGTGTGATCTCCAAGGTGACTATTTAAAGTAGTACTATAGGGAATATTCAATATCAACACCTTGCATTTTCCACGTGATTCTATCTAGTCAACCTCATTTTACATATTTTAATGGGATATGTTTGGAGTCAAATTTCTTTTTCATGCTAAAAATTAATGATATAACACATTCTTGCATTTCTCTTTTAACATACATTTTTTTGATGTTATTTTACATTGATATATATCACTTGGGCCCATGGCTGAATTTGTCGTTGTCAAGCCAGTCAACCTCAAAGGAACCATGCTTATGGTCCCAATTCACATATATAAGAATGAATGTGAATATTTCACAAAACCCAACACATTGAATTCTCTCAACAATATATGCAAACCATGAATATAACAAATCAATAATTTAGAAATTGAATTATAAATTTGCTAGTTACTATGTTGTCCATATCACGAATTAGATGGTGGTAGTTCTCATTGGTTCTGGTAGCACCCAAAATTTCTTCTCACTAGAAGAAGTCAGTATCCAAGATAATTATTAGTGATAGATCCCATATTTATTTACTACTAATGCATGTATCTTGTGCTCTTTGAATTATTATGTTTTGATGCAAGAGCATCTAGTGGTGTAAGGGAAATCTTGCATCACCCAAAAAAAATGTTTTCCCTTATTTTCTTTAGTTGTTTTGAATCCCATGATGACACTTAAGGGGTGTAAGACAATCCAAAGTTTGAAAAGACAAAAAATGGTCACTTGCTATTTTTATTGTCCTATATGGGCATGTATGAACTTGAAAATTTACCCCACGAAGTAGAATTGAAAAATGGTGAAAGAATCATCTCAATATCTTGTACTGTGTGAGAGATATTAAACACTTCATCTCAAAAAAATTCTCCTATGAAGTTTCAAACACAAATTTGAAGCCCTTAGAAGCCTTGTAAAAGTTAGAAAAGTGGATTAAATGATCTTTAGATCATTTTGACATTGTATACATCTTTGCAAGCTTTCCAATGATATATTATAATAGTAAATCAGACGCCCGAGTCAAAAGTTATGGCTTTAAGAAGTTGTGCTACCAAAATTGGAATTTCAAATGAAATATCTTCCTAGGTGGGAAAAAGAATGGCTATACTTTTGGGTGTCAATTAAAAAGGGGGGAGTTACACTTTCCAAAACATTCTAAGGTAGTTATTGGTTCCAAATAAAAGGGGTGAACATAGGTTACAAAAGGTGGCCCCATTAGTGTAGATCGTGACTGTAATTGTAGAGTTTTCTTAGAGAGTTGATTTTCTTTGTAGTGAGTCAAACCATGTGGTTGTTGCATTGTAAATTTTGAATCTGTAATTCCATTTTTTGGATGAAATCGAAAGTGGGTTGTTTTTCTTTCTACTTTTTCTGTGTTAATGACTGTTGTTGTGTTATGTGTGGGTGCTAGGTGGAGTAGTACTTCATCAAGTGGTATCAAAGTGGGAGTTCCTGAGTGTGTAAATAGTTTGTCAAATGTGAGGCAATTTGACCGAAGACTTGTGGTTGTGCTCGTTTGTGAGAGAAGTGATTAAAATGCCTCCATGAAGAAACCATGGTGGTGGAAGAAATATTGTTATACCAGAAGAAGGTTTTAGAGCCCCACAAAGACAAGTTCAAGCATTGCAAGAGGAGTTGTATAGAGGGTTTGAGTCAAGAAGAGGAGATGAAAGTGAAGGTGAAGTTGAAGAAGAAGCAAAATTCAAACAAGAACAAGATACAATATCTCGAGCAATTCAAATTATTTAAGGCCATCTCCAAGATTGGAAAAAGGCCAAAGATTGATGTTTTTACATTTTTTTGAAATCTTAACCCAAAAGAGTTGATTGATTGGATTAATGAATATGGAGGATTACTTTGAGTATGAGGAGGTGGAGGATGCTGATATGGTCAAATATGTAAAGACCAAGCTAAAATATCATGCCAATGTTTGGTGGAAGGAAGTACAATTAGAAATAAATAAAAGTGAGAAATAAAAAATAACAAGATGGGATTGGATGGTGGAAAAGTTAGACAATTTATTCTTGTTGATTATGAGTTAGAGTTGTTAAAAAGGATGCAAGGTTTGAAGTAGGCAGGTATGATTATCAAAGAGTGCACAAAAGAGTTTTAGAGGGTCATGATCATAACATGCCATTTTGAGGCCAACAAGGAGAAGGTAGTCCGTTATATAAATGGGTTGAAGCCAAACATTCAAGAGGAGATAAATTTAGTCATGATGACTAATTTTGAAGATGCTTATCATTTTTCCTTGAAGGTAGAAGAGAAATTGAATAGAAGTTTTGAAAGAAAGAAGAGAGGAAGAGGTTGTGGTGGAGGGACTGGCAAAAGATCATGTAGAGGAAAAAATAAAGACGAAAAGAAGAAGGAAGAAGTTAGTAGGAGTCAAAACCAGAAAGGAGATAATGCCTACTACCCTCATCCAAAAAAAATGGCGACCAAAGAGGAAGAGGAAAGCTTGGGTGAAGCCTTGGAAGATGAGGCTTTTGTGGAATCTATTTCCAATGTGGAGAAGGACATCAATCATACACATGTTCACAACATCAAGGAAGGACAAGTAGAAGACTTGAAGGCGATGCACAAGTTGCATGTGTAGATGAAGATGTTGAATCTGAGCATTTTGAAGATGTAGAAAGAGAAGTTCTTGTCACAAGGAGATTTTGTTTAAATGAGGAGAAAGTTTTAGTTCAGAGGAAGAGTTTATTTTACACTGATAATCTTGTTTTAGAGGAGATGGTTAAAAAATTGCACTTGGAGAGGAGAGAAGGTCATACCACAATAATGGGTCCCAAACTTGGGACATCCTAATTTTTGCTTGAAATCACATATATTTTAGAAAAATGAATGATTTAAGACTTGAGGGGTTTCATCTAAAGGGTTTTAATTGTGTTGGCGTAACTAGCACCTCTGGAGTAAGAGTTGGTACAGACAACTATGCACACTACGCAATGAGTGCTCTTCAAATTAGGAGGGGAAGCTCCCTCGTTGTGCTTGACAAAAGTACTTGCAAAGGAAATAAACTAAACTAAATCCTATCTTTTTGCTTCAACTGTAGAGGTACAAGGCTTTCTCGAAAACTATATACGTTGCAGCTGAGAATTTTCTCTGGTTTCACAAATTCACTAACTACAACTAAACTTAATAACTTAAATTCTATCCAGTTCCCTCAAGAAAACAGAGCATGAGGAAACGGAGCAAGGTTTTGACTATCAGACGATAAACGGATTCAGATTCTCTACTTGAAGGCAAGGTGGCGCAACTATTATCTCAATCTGAACAAGTTTATTAGGCACAAAACATATTTAAGAATTTATCATGATAATCTCATGAAACCCTATGTGGCATAACACTTGATCATAATAGTAAAGACTCACAAAACAGATTTATCATCACAATCTCATGAAACCCTATGTGGCATAACACTTGATCATAATGGTAAAGGTTCACAAAACAGATTTATCATCATAATCACATGAAACCCTATGTGGCATAACAATTGATCATAATGGTAAAGATGCACAAAACAAATTTATCTAAACTATGGAAAGAATTCACCATCACAATTGCATGAAACCCTATGTGGCATAACAATTGATCGTAATAGTGAAGACACATGAACAAATACCAAAAGAGCAATATTGAGGGCAAGGTAGGCGCAGGATATATTTCTCTCTCAAGCAAAAGTTATTTACAAATGAGCAAAAGCTCTTATTTATATACATCAAGGTGTAGGGAACCCTAAATTCACCTTGAGTCATCTACAGTCTTGCAATGCATGCAAGATTCGCTGCCAAACCCTAATAAAGTAAACTATACAGTCAACTGGAAAGCTACCATCAGTTAACCGAAACATCTAATCTAAAAATGGACTATTGTGTGAGCATGCACGTCCTTATTGAAAGCATGTTAACTGGAAGACTACCATCAGTTAACGAAAAACCCTAAAAGAAACTCCAAGTAAATAAAGCAAATCTCAGAATAGATATGCATGTGATGAAACATCAAGTTAACTTGAAAAGGGTAATGCCAAGTTTAACTCGTGTGTGTAATGTCTATCCTGAGAGGTGGGAATTGAAGTTTACTGCCCGTGATCTCGAGCAACCAATCCCTCAACGAGATTGTTAACTGCATCACTATCTGGAGCTATGAGACTTTGACGAAGAATGCTATGTCGATGCAGCATATCCTCACTAGCTGTGATATGAGACTGAAGTTCCCCTCTGCTTCTTGTTGCCTCGTCGAACAATGCTGACATGACTGTAAGCTGAGTAACCTTACAGCCAACGGTCTCCCCACTGAAAATGGTATGAATGAGTGCCTGGAGCTCTGACTGAACATCGGTAAGCTCAACGTAGGCACCACCCTCGATCTGATACCGGCACGGTAAGCAAGATACTAGAGTCCTCACAAACCGGAGTGCACTAGTGACGCGCTCTCTACTCTCAGCCAACTCTGAAAGTCTCTTCTATCTTTGCTCTGAAAACCAATTGTGTTTTCCAAGATTAGATAGCCTCTCGATCCTCTGCATCTGTGACTGCATCATATGCCACACTCAGGTGAGCAATCATAATCTCATCCCGAGGTTTGTTAATCACCATATCTCGCTCCTCATCCTGAAGATGAAGACAGAGCTCTCGTGCATTGTACCACAACTGATATAACTCTGTAAGCATAGCACAACCTCTAGCAATAAAATCTTCCTCCCATTCATCCAAACGCTTGCCATATGCAACCAAGTGATTAAGTTGACTTTGCTCTGTTGGAGGCTCAAGCATCGGTGGGAGTGTGTTTATGGCATCAGGTCTATGTACAAGGCTAGAAATATACTGACGAAGCTGTCTGATTTCAGCCTTGAGGGCTGCCTTATCCTCTCCGTCCTTCAGTATTCTATCCCTGGCACTGTCTGTAGCAACTTGTAGGAGATCAACCTGAGTCTAGCGCGTGCTGCAACCAAGGTTGACTGTGATAACCTCAAAATCCTGAGATTCCAACTTAGCCAAGTTCTTCCCCTGTGGAGGTATGGCAGTCTTAATGACAACCTCCATGTCAGTGTTTCTCTCTACGTGAACCATGTTCTTGACCCTCTTATCTGGCACATCTTGGTAAATGTCATCAAAATCATAATGATTAAGGACATAGGATGGCTGCCTCTTCTTCCTTCCCAGCTGAGCTTCGATCCAAGATTGGTCTCAGCTAAAACTACTAGAAGGGTCTGCACTAGTGACAAGAGGTACTGATGAGAGTGAGTGTGTAGAGGACCCACTGCGAGGTGGAGAGTCTAAATCCAATTCAATGAGAATTGGGGTAGGTGACTGCTCTGGAAGTGATGTAGGAACTTGAGGCTGAACCTCAGGCACTGGCGGACTCTGAACTGATTTTGTGACTGGCTGCCTGTCAGGCTCCGTGTGTGTAACAATGGCAAACGCCTTGCCCTTTGAATTATTTGGCGCTTGTACTTTCTTGGGAGGATTACTCCTCTTCTTTTGTTAAGGTTTTGACGAGGAAGGTAATGAAGGATTCACCACTACTGGTGGCTCTGCTCTAGGAACACTCACCCTCCTTGTCTTCTTGCTGTCGAGGTAAAGTATATTGTTCTGGATAACTCTACTTGACCTCTCTTTGACTGTTGCGTATTCCTTGGCGTACCAATCAACTACCAGCAATGGTTGTGTATCAACCTGTTCTCTGAAAAACTGAGGAAGAAATTCTCCCTCATCATCTGATAAACCTCCCACATCTTCTGTCAAGAAAACAGAAATCTGTGAGAGAGAGAAGCGGCCGTAACTACGTCTGCGAACCTGAAAGTCATCTGCGCAATTTGCCCAGTAATCCTCCATAGAAGGCTCATGATATGTACCTCCAGCAAGGCGAGTTGTATAATGACCTGAAAGGTCATAGGCACGTGCTTCAACAAGATACTTAAGATGATATCTCTCAAGTTCTTGTCCTGCAGTTTTAGCATCAATTGCCGACTTGCACCAATACATTCCAAACTGAAAAGGAAAGTTGAGAGATGGTTTGTGCCTGCGGCGTAGAAAACGATGAACGTCATGCATCTATCTCAGGAACTCCTGAAAGATTGTCTTATCCGAAGGATAACGTGGAAGCATAGCTGGATTTCCTGTAAATCCATATACTCGAATGTAGGTGTATGTTGGGAATTGAATAAACCAATCAACCCATCCATCCATTGCTGCCCTAGCAACTGCCAAGATACGAACGTGCAACTCCCGGTCCAAATTTCTCATTGTATAAGTCAGAAAATCCTCATGAACACACTTGAAATGACGTTAAGCTCTGGTGAAATCAAGCTGATCATAATACTGATAGACTTTCTGAACACTGAGAATGCCCACGGTGTTTAGTCCTCAGAACTGACCCTGATAAGCGATCAAGTACATGAGATATGAACACATGTGAAACTCATGGGCAACTAGGAAACCGGTAATCTGCCTGTGGAGAATATCGCTGATGAAGGATGCCCAGTCATAATGCTCCTGCCCAGAAATGATGTTACCAATAATGTAATACATCCAAGGCTAGAAAACATTCGCATGTGCTTGACCTGAGACACGATTCAGGAGTGTGATTAGAATCATGTACTCATCCTTGTATTCACCATGACCCACATTGTTTGGCAATCTGTTCTTTGCTTGTTTTAACCATCTTTCTGCCATCTTCTTCTGACATTTGTCCACATCAACATCAAATGCCTGCTCACACTGATCCATAGAAATAACTAGGCTATTAGGGTGTTGAGGAATGCCAAAACTCCTTTTGATGTCTAGAGGCTTGAGACTGCAAATGACTCGTCTGTCAACTGACACTATCTCATGAGTAGTAGGATTGTAATGCTTAATACAAGCCATCACAAATTCAACACAGTGAACGGAGATAGGTATGGAACCGGCCTCTAGTAAACCAGACTGCTCAATATTTTGAATGATTGAAGCTCTGATCTTAACAGGATCAAGAACTGCTTCTGGCAACACCTTGTGAAGATCTGCCTCAACCAACTTGCGAAAATCATGAGTAAGGACTGTTTTGGTCCTGTATTCGAGCTGAGTGAACTGCATTCTGAAAAATTCGCCTGTTGACTGTGAACTTGACTATGTTCTGACAAGATTTATGGAAGCTAAAAATAGCCTGCGAGAGTTAAAAATAGTCTTTCGAAGAATTATTTTCAGCGAAAAATCTGAAATATGGGTTTTGTCCAAAAAATGATTCTAAGACAACCCAGAACGTCAGATTTGTGAAAATTCAACTTCTACTCGATTGTACAAAGATTTTTCAGTTGAGAAAATTAGTAACTCGAGAACGAATGTTCTGAAGTTAAAAATTCACGAAAAATCAAATGCACATTTCTAACTCGAGGAAATTATATGAGAATGATCCAGATACTGAGACTTGTCAATTTCGCCAATTTCAGGAACATGCAAAATGAATTCTAAGAGAAATATGAGATTGAAGGATGAAAAAGACGTTTTTATGATGCTTCTTCTTTAATGAAAATTGCCTTAGATTTCTTCAATTTGCTGATAATTGTGAACTTTGATCTGCAAAAAGATATGTTAGGTAAAATCGCCTCTGGAAATTGATGTGAAATTCGCCTTTGAACTGGAAGAATTCACCCTTGGCTTGAAAACCACGAATTTATCCTCTTGAAATTTGCGCCTTTGTCTTTTGAGGAAATTGCGAATTTGCCTTTGAAAAATACGAATTTCTCTGAAGTTTGAGAATTCGCCTTTTGCAAACTGAAAGATTAAATTTGTCTTAAGAAATGCGCCTTTGAGAATTTCGCCTTTGATTATTGTGGAATTTGCGAATTTTGTTTGAAACTATGAATTTCCCTTAAAGATGCGCATCTTTACTTCTTGAAGAAATACGAACTTCTCTTGAAATTTGCTTTGAAAATTGATAAAATTCGATTTCCTTTGAAGATATGAATTTGCTTTGAAAAATACGAATTTCTCTTAAGATTAAATTTTCTCTTGAGAAATACGAATTTCTTTTGAAAGCTTTGTGAATAATAAATGAAGGTGCCATACTTTAAATAAGAGGAAATTCACACCAATTGGTAACTGCAAGAATTCAAAACCCTGACAAAAATAGAAGATCTCTGATTGGACCCTTTCAGTTCCACTGCCACTGACTGGAAGTTCGAATTTAAATAAATAATAAAATATTCATTATCATGCAATTAGCAAAGGCGCCAAAAATAGAAAATTGCCATTTTTAATGCTAAAATTGCAAAATAAATAAATATATTTTGAACTTCAGTTGACAACTTAGATGAAGCTTTGAGATTCACCGTTAGGCTTCACCGATTCTGAAAAGTCATCTCTTGAGCTCATAGGCATCCAATTGCTCAAGATACTTCACTTTTTATTAACTTCCTACTTTATAGCTGACGACAAAGTCACGACTGGCCAACTTCGTCACTGATTTCCAGGTGACCGGGTGATGCT
Source organism: Sequoia sempervirens (assembly GCA_007258455.2). Classification (NCBI taxonomy): domain Eukaryota; kingdom Viridiplantae; phylum Streptophyta; class Pinopsida; order Cupressales; family Cupressaceae; genus Sequoia; species Sequoia sempervirens. The sequence continues at coordinate 40,389 of VDFB02077885.1, forward strand.
GAGACCGATCTGAAGAATTCATCGGAAAGCCTACTGAACAAGGAATAAATGTCTGCTGGGAGACACTACTGCAAAATCCATCATTTAACCCCCTGAAAAATTAGGCGCCCCTGATTAAATTCATTTACGAGTTCCAGACTTAACCATTTTCCTAAACTGCCATCTGACACTTCAAACGGCTGCTGACGGTGAACGGTGAACCCTACTGATAGGAAACAAAGCTTACTGCATGCCTCAAGACATTCTGCATCCAACAGATATATACACGACATCTGAAAGCTGTGTTAAGGGCCTCAAAAGTAAAAGCACCCCTGGCTCTTAGTTGCACTGATGTCATTTTGACCAAAGTTGAACTTTCATCCAAGTACCCTACTTCGACCTCTGATATCTAGAGCTGGGATGACCTGATTCAAACATTATTTGTTTTAACGGACAGCCAAAAGGGCCCACAAGAGAAGTCTTTAGAGGTGACAGAGCAAGAGAACTGCTTCTAAGACCTCAAAAACGCCAGTGCGTATTTTATTTAAAATATCCGCTTCAGACTTAGCCATTTTCCAGATATCTTCACTTTTCAGCATTCCACCAAAGACCTCGCACGTACGAGCGTTTGCCAAATCTCGAAGGCTGACGGCTAGGATCGTTGAATAGATAAAGTAATTACGCTTGAAAGCCGTGAAGACTTCGAACGCGAACAACCTCATCTGAAAGGCCTAAAGGCTAGGCGCCTCTAGATTGTAGAAATACACTGCAAATTTTATGTTGATCCGCCCGTGAAATTATGTGCTTGGTAGAACCTCTGCCACGATCACTTGAAATGTCGGATCGACAAGTTGGATGATGCATCGCGGAGCTGGGCTAGAGTAGTACTGATGTCAAGAAGACCTCGTCTGCAAATTCACGCATCTTAAGGGTCCTTTAAACCAGCGCCCCTGAGCTATACTTGCACTGGGAACCAATGGAGAAGCTCAGAAATGTGAAGACTCCATTATAAGCTGATCTTCAGACGACTGCTGCCGGAGTTCTGAGACTCAGATGATTGCGTTTGATATCTCGTTGGATAAGAAAACTAGTCGAGAACAGATTAACTATACCCGCTATCAAAAAAGCCAAGATTTACCCCTTCTTTAAGATGGGCGCCCTCAGGCTAGAGGCACACTTTTCACTGAAAAGAACAATTTTCTCCTCTCTGGAACTTTGGGAATTTCTACTTCTGACGCTGTTTTCTGGAGTTGCAGACCTCAGAAAGCTTCGCTGGATAGCTCATCGGATAGCCAAACTGATTCTAAAGAGATTGATTGTATTCTTGAACACTTTCAACAAGATCTTGACCTTCAACAAGCTGGGCGCCCCTAGGCTATAGTTGCGCTTTCTGCTTTTTCCCTGAGAAATCTTCATAATTTAACCTCTGAAAACTCCGTCTCGATCACTGAAATCTTCATGTGCAATGTGAAACGCCGTCGTGAGATGCTCCTCCATTGTGAAAAGCTCCATTCTGAGTCTCTGCTTCAGGTTCTGTTCAATAAAACTGACTTTGACTGACAAAATATTGACAAAAACTCCATGCTTGATATTGCCCAAAACTATATTTTACATCATTTTAGCAAGATTTAGACTCTTTAATGCAAAATGCCTTGATGAAGTAAAAAAAAATTGGTTTGGGTACAAAAAATTGAAGAGGGTTAGATAAAATCCCCTTAGATCAAAACCCATTGGATAGAACCCCTCGTCTTAAATCATACCCACAATGGAGTCTCCTTCACACCTATAAAAATGCTAACAAAAACCACTATTTCTTTACCTTTTGAGGGATTAAATAAAGTCATTTAGAAATTATGTATTTTAAGTATGTATCCCTTATTATAAGCTTTTCAAAAAGTATAACTTTGAATATTTTAAATTTTATTATTATATATTTATATTTTATTTCTTGTGAATGTAGGTTTTTTACCAAACTTTAAGGTATTTGTTCCACACACATGGAAAAATAGAAATATAGAGAATTTATTTTCTTAAAAATAGGTGTGCCCTAGGTATTGATATCCTTGTTTCAAAAAAATAATAATTAATTTTAATACATATAAAACAAGTTATGCCTTATGACATACACCTATGCCCAAATTATAATTACTCTGACTTCAAAAGTTAATTTGAAAAAATATGGAACGATTTTTTCAAAAAAAATCCATGCATTAGATATTGATGTTATAAATCTATATTTTAAAAAATATAATTTTATCCTTTAAATAAAAAAATTTATACGTTGCGACATAAATGCCACTTTTTAAAAATGTTGTTTACTATAAAAAACAAGTTATTAAAAGTTACATAAAAAAAATTACAATTTATTTCTAAATATTTTTTAAGAAAATGTATTTATAATCTACACATAAATCCTCACAAATCACTAGTTCAAATTATCTCCAAATTATTAATGGTTTAGTTGCTATAGGTTTCATAAAGTGAAAATTTGGCAAAAAAAATGTTGATTTCAATGTCCTACTTTGGCTAAAAATTGGGATACAATATTGTGGGTTGACTTGACATCCACATCCATATTGGATTGCATGGATGTAGGATAGTAGAGCTTTAGTCAATGATCAATGTCTAATGAAGTTCAAAATTGGGAATTACCGTGATGAAGTATTGTCTGATATCATGCCAATGCATGCTTGTCATATGTTATTGGGGAGGCTGTGGAAATTTGATTGACATGCATTACATGATGGACATGCCAACACTTATTCACTGAAAAAGGATGGAGTCTGCCACAAGTTGAAGCCCCTAAAGGAAGTGAAAGAAAATGTATGTTGTAGCACAATAATTTTTTGTTTATGGTAGATTTTTCTTGGTTGGTATGAAGCACGAGTATGTGTTATGCATTGATTCCTAGAGTTAATAATGAAGAAGATGAAGATATACCAATAGAAGTCTCATATTTGTTAGAGGAGTTTCATGGCATTGTGTCAGATAATGTACCTAAGGGTTTTCCACTAGTGAGGAAGATTAGTTACTAGATGGATTTGATACCAAGAGCCAATTTTCTAAATAAGAAAGTCCAAAGAATGACTCCTACAAAGAAGGAGCTGAATAGGCAAGTTTAAGAGTTATTAAAGAAATGATTGATTCGAGAGAGTTTGAGTCCATGTGCGGTACTTGCAGTACTAACACTAGAGGAAGATGGAGAATGGAGAATGTGTATAGACTCTCGATCTATTAACAAGATTACAATCAAATATAAATTTCCATTTCCAAGGATGGATGACCTTATGGACTGTTTGACTAGAGCTAAGTACTTCATGAAGATTGACCCAAAGTGTGGGTATCATCGGATCCGTATCAGAGAAGGATGTGAGTGGAAGACAACCTTCAAGACTAAACCAGGCTTGTATGAGTGGTTAGTCATGGCATTTGGGATAACATATGTACCACACACATTTATGCGGCTTATGAGTGAGGTACTAAAATAATTTTTGGGAAAATTTGTTATTGTTTATTTGGATGTCATTTTGATTTTTAGCAAGACATTAGAAGAGCACCTGATGCATATTCAAAGAGTTTTTGAGAAGCTAAGGGAGGAGAAGTTGCAAATTAATCCAAAGAAATACAATTTTGTGAAGAAAGAGTTGGTGCATATGGGATTTGTATCTCATTTGAGGGTCTTAAAATGGATCAAAAAAAGTGAGGGCTATCATTGAATGGATTACACCAAGGAGTGTTACAGAGATGAGATCATTTCATGGTCTAGCAAGATTTTACATAAAGTTTATTAAGAATTTTAGTAGTATTTGTGCACCCCTAACTGAAACAATGGGAGGGGATAAAAATGAGTTTAATTGGACTACTAGAGCACCCAAGAGTTTTGATATGTGAAGAAGAAAGTAATAGAGCAACCTATTTTGGAAATTCTAGATTTTAATAAGGTATTTTAGGTAGATTGTGATGCTAGTGGCAATACCATAGGAATTGTTTTGAGTCAAGAAGGTAAGCTTGTTGCCTATTTTAGTGAGAAGTTGAATGATGCTAGATAGAAATATTTTGTCTATGATTAAGAGTTTTATGCTATAGTTTAGGTTTTGAAGAAATGGAGACACTATTTTTTGCCAAAAGAGTTTGTTTTATATATTGACCACCAGGCTTTATAGCATCTTAATATTAAAAAAAAAATATTCAAATGAATTTAAAATGTGTTGAGTTTTTGTAGAGATATTTTTTTTTGAAGCACATGAGTGAAAGGTAAAACAAAGTTGTAGATTCCTTAAGTAGAAGACAAAATTTGTTGACAAAGATGAAGGTGGAGGTTGTTGGGTTTAATGAACTCAAGATTTTGTATCCTGAAGACCCAAAATTTGCAAAGGCTTGGAGAGCGTGCTTGGAACTTGTTACTTTGAATAGGACAAAATGTTAGATTTATTAATCAATATGGGATGTTGTTTAGAGGAATTCAATTGTGCATTTTGAGGATCTCTACAAGAGAGAACCTAATCAATGAGAAGCATAATGGATGATTGGCTAGACACTTTGGTCGAGATAAGACCATTGATCTTGTTAGTGAGAATTATTACTGGCCACAATTACAACAAGATGTGAGGAAGTTTGTACAAAGATGTAGAATATGCCAGATGGCCAAAGGAGGAAGTTAGAACACTTGACTATATCAACCATTGCTTGTACTATAGAGACCATGAGAAGATATCAACATGGATTTTGTTCTTGGTTTACCAAGGAAGCATAGAGGACATGACTCACTATTTGTGGTGGTTGAAATTTTTTCTAAGATAACATTTCATTCCCTTTCAAAAAACTAATGATGCAACTCACATTGTAAAGTTGTTTTTTAGAGAGGTGGTAAGACTACATGGTCTACCAAAGAGTATAATTTCAGACAAAGATATCAAATTTTTTGGTTATTTTCGGAGGACTTTATGGAAGAATTTGAAGACAAATTTGAAGTTCAATTCTATACACCATCCACAAAGTGATGAACAGAGAAAGGTGGTGAATAAGAGTTTGGGAAATTTACTGAGATGCTTAGTAGGAGATAAGCCCAAGGGATGGGATTTGATTTTATCATAGATAATTTTTTTAACATGAGTACTAATAAATCCCCATTCCATATTGTATATGGGAGTAGTTTGAGGAATGCTTCTAAGTTGAGGAAGATGGAAAAAGAGGAAAAGAGCAGTGCCGAGGCTGAATATTTTACAGAGCACTTGGAGAACTTGCACAAAGAGGTAAGAAATCATATCAATAAGATAAATTCACTGTACAAAGCTAAGGTAGATGAAAGGAAATAAAAAAAGAGCAATGGAAAGTACTAATAAAGAGCAATTGTTTGAGGGAAAGAGATTACCAAATAAGTTGAAGTAGCCAAACCAAGCACCACCAAAGCAAGAGAGACACAAGAATTTGTTAAGGGGAAAAAACAAGAAAAAAACCCCAATATTATGAATGGAGGAAAAATGCCTAAAGAATAATACAAAGAGAGAGAGCTTTAGCCTTAGCTTGCTTGCATGAGTTTTAAAGAATGAGAGGAGAGGCACCTCAATAAGTAGAGGTGAGAAGAAGGAGTTAGAATGTAACTCCCAACTCAATGAATGCCACCATTCATCTATGTGTGTGCAAAGTGTCACCTCTTAAGGAGGTGGTTACAAATATTCCTTAATAAAGGAATTAAAAAATAAGTCATCCTCACACATGTGTGAGATGACAAAAAGACAAGACTTGTAGGGATTCCTTTGGAATATTCCTACAAGTTAATAAAAAATTACAATTAAAGAATAACCTTTACCAAGTAAAGATTAATGTTCTAACAGTAGACTAGGAGAAAATATTTAAGGAATTATAGGTTGGAGATGAAATCATGGTTCACTTGAGGAAGGAAAGGTTCCCAAAGGAAATGCACAACAAGTTGAAAATGAAGAAATTTGGACCATGTAAGATCCTAAAGAAACATGATTCAAGAAATGCTTATGAGGTATAGTTTTCATGTGGGATAAACATCTCTCATGTGTTCGACATTTCTAATATGATAGAGTATCATAAAGGTTATATGGAGGATGGACCAATAAAAGAACAATGGAATATTCCGGAACCTACTTTAGAGAAGGAAGAGATAAAGAAGTCTTGGATAACCATGTTGGCAAAAGTACAAGAAATAGGTAGTATGAAGAATATTTGGTTAAATGGAAATGGAGGCCCATTAAAGATTCATCATGGTTGTCTAAGGAAGAGGTTCATCGTATTGGTTTTCCTCCAACACCAATGATATGACAAGGTCACTTCTCAAATTACCTTGGGTGTCTGATGTAAGAGCATCTAGTGGTGTAAGGGAAATCTTGCATCATCCAAAAAAATAATTTTCCTTATTTTCTTTAGTTGTTTTGGATCCCATGATGACACTTAAGGGATGTAAGATAGTTAAAATTTTGAAAAGACCAAAAACAATCACTTGATAGTTTTAGTAAGTCAACCAATATGGGCATGTATGGACCTAAAAATCTACCCCAAGGAGCATAATTGAAAAATGAACTAGATGGTGAAAGAATCATCTCAATATTTGTACTGTTTGGGAGATATTAAATATTTTCATCATGGGAAATTTCTCCTATAAAGTTTCAAACTCAAATTTGAAGCCCTTAGAAGCCTCATAGAAGTTGGAAAAGTGGACAAAATGATATTTATATTATTTTGGCATTGTAGATCTCTCCACAAGCTTTCCAACGAATATTATAATAGTAAATTGGATGCCCAAATCAAAAGTTATGGCTTCAAGAAGTTGTGCTACCAAAATAGTAATTTCAAATGAAATATCTTCTTATGTGGGAAAACAAACGGTTAGACCTCTAGTTTCCAAATAAAAATGGGGAGTTACACTTTCTAGAACAATCTAAGGCTTTTATTGGTGCCAAATAAAGGGGTAAACGAAGGTTACAAAAGGAAGCTCCATTAATGTAGATTGCGGCTCCAAATTGTAGAGTTTTCTTAGAGAGTTAATTTTCTAAGTCAATCCCATGTGGTTGTAGCATTGATTTTTTTGAATCTATAATTCCATTTCTTAGAATAAATCGAAAGTGGGTTTTTTTCCTTCCTCATTTTTCTTTGTTAATATCTATTGTTGTGTTATGTATGGGTGTTGGGTGGAGTACCCCTTCATCAAGTTATCAAGGAATATGAATTTTTTCATCTCATCCTCTATTATTCATGTTTTTGATATACATTTTTTAGTCAATGAATTTTCCTTAAATTCATTTTTTTGGTGAAATTAATTGTTGAGGATAATTGTCCATGGAAAAATGAAGAATTTAGTTTTTTTGGTGGAAACATCTGTCCATGAATTAGCTATCAATAATTTTCTAAACTTAATTTTCTCATATTCTAGAAAATAAATCCTAGGAGCAAGTAGTCACTAATTCTACAATTTTTTTTGATTGAATGAGTTAAAATTAAGGGTCCTGACCCTTTGCAAAGACTTCCAAAAGATAAGGCAAAATAGGCACAAGTTGACCAGAAACAACAAAGGAACAACACAACCAAAATATAGAGGTACAATGATAGTCAAGTTGCCATAAATAACAACTAATGAATGGAAGAGTTGAGACCCTCAAGGTCTCACTTAGACAATGCTAGGCCAAGGTCAAGTTGGAATTTCACCCTATACTTGAGCATGAGTTTGGGAGAGTGAATTGAGAAGGCCTTTCTTCCTTCTTTCAACAATCCAAGAGACATTATCTTCCAAATTCTTAGAACAAGGGGAAGTAGGGGGGATTCCCCCATAGCGATCCCATTAGCATGTGAAGAGAGAGACATAGAATGATGAGGAAAAATGTAACCTTCCACCACAAGAGTAGTTAGCGGTTGATTCAAAGCAATGAAAAAATGAGCTACTAGGTCAAGTCAAGAGGTTCCCCATTAGGGTCCAAAGGACATGTTAAAGCCTCACCAAAAGATGACTCATCATCATCCTATGAGAACTCATGATCATTAGATCTGGAGGACACACTAGAGCCACACTAGAAGCAAAAGAGTCGTCATCATCCTGTTAGGATTCATTCGATAGAGAATAAGGAGTAGGAGAATAATCATTCTACATATGTTACTTCCAAGTTGGAATAATTGTTTATATTTGTTCATTAATTCTTGATGTGAAAACAATCTAGAGCTAGTACTTATTAATTTGCTATACTCTTTATTTTTGAACATGGGAAAAGCGGTGATTACTAATGGTGAATGCTTGTTTTGATAAGTTTTTGAATAGTTAAAACACAAAATTATTGATCACTAATTTTAATTTATTTAATTTTTATTCTAAAGGTTTTATATCAAATTCACAGATTCATTTTAGTCATTGTCAATGTCGTTCAAGGTATGATTTCAGTCTCATCTTTTATATTGCATCTTTGAACATTTGAATTTTGGTGGATGACATAATCCAACACCCTTATAAATTATGCTCAACCAATTGAATATCAACCTTTTGATTTTTTATATTTTTAACAAACATAAACTTTCGACTTTCATTTCTTAAGATAATAATACGATGCAAATTATATTAATATATAATGTTTGTAATAACTAAAAAATTGTATTAATCAATAAGTGCTAGTTTTCATTTATGTTCTTTCAAGTTGGAAATAACTATTCTAATTTGGTAAAAATTTCCTTATGAAATTGTCAGCTACTAATTCTAGGTAAGTAAAATGGTTTATAAACATATTATATTTAACATGTAACATGTATCAACTCAAATAGAGTCCTTTCCACCTCTTTCCTTGTTTGGAAGGCTCATTACATTGGGAAACGAGAGAGGAAGCATTGTTTTTTGAGTTGTATTTTTGTGAGAATTACCACATCATCAAGTTGGTTAAGAAGCTAGAATGATTGCAAATCTCCATATTTCAGATTTTAAAATCATAAGAGTTTAAGTGGAATACTTTAATGATGACGAGTATATCTACAATATAATTCAAATGGAATTATTAGTTTCATTATATAGAAATAATTTTGTGTAATTCTTGTGCATATGAGAATGTATCATGTTCAAAATATGATTAGGATTTGGGACAAATGGCTGAGCTAAATGATAGAATTAGTTGTGAATATTCCAACACTATTCATCATCTAATATATTTTTAAGAACTGTATACTAGCAATTTCACTTTAGTATGCAATTGGTTCATTGAAGAGGTCTTAAAGGTAAACTGTTAGGGCCTTAAGCAAAGACATGCTGCCCCAAGCATATCTCTCCATGGAAATGTACTATTTTTGGATTGTTGGCACAAAATGGCAAGTTAAAAATCACTTTCTCTTTTCTCTCTTTTTCTTTTTATATCTCCTATCTTTATCTCTCTTTGACTATTCCTCTCCATCAATATTTCTCTCTCTCCATCTCTTTCTTATTCCCTCTCTACATCTCCCTCCCTCTTTATCTCTCTATATCTCCATCTCTCTCTCTCTACATATATGTCTTCTATATCTCTATATTTATCCTCTCTTTCTCTCTCCATCCATCCATCTCTCTCCCTTTTTTATCTCTTTTTCAATATCTCTTTCTTTCTCTCTTTTTCTATCTTCCCCTTTCTCTTTCTCTCTTTTTCTCTACCTCTCCATTTCTTATCTCTCTTTCTATATCTCTCTCTCCATCCCTTCCTCCCTCTTCCTCTATTTTCTCTATATCTCTCAATACCCCCCTCTCTCTATTCCTCTCTTTCTATTGATCTCCCTCTCTATATCTCTATCTCCTCCCCTATATCTCTCTATTATTGTATTTCTATCTATATATCTCTTTGTCTCCCTCTCTATAAATCTATCATTTTTTCTCTCTATTCCTCTCTCTCTCTCTCTATCTTATTTACCCCTTTGTCCTCTCTATATATCTCTCCCTTTCTCTACCTTTCTTTGTCTCTCTTCTCTATTTTTTTATCCTTTTCCCTCTACATCTCTTATCTCTCTCTCTCTCTCTATTTCTCTCTTTATTACTCTCTCTCTATCAATCTCACTATATCTCTCCCTATTTATCTATCTATCTCTCCACCTCTCCACCTCTCTATCTATATCTCTTTGTCTCCCTTGCTCCCTCTCTCCCTCCATATAGTTGCATTTTTTTTGCCTCTAAGTTTTAAGCACATATCAAGTGTACCAAGTAGCACAATATTACATGAAAATTATTAGAAACCAAGATGAAGAATTTTTAGATGGTTGTTAGTATATTTATAGGTCAAATAGGACATTTGACAGTTTATCATTCATGCAATACATGACATCCATGACTGCAAGGGAGAGGAATCTATTAAGTGAAATGAGATTTTGCAACTACCTCTCCATATTAGATTAGAATAGTGGAAAGGGGTCATCCTTTAATTTTTTATATTTGAACTATTTTGGGCTAGACTGATATCTCAACTAGCTTTATATAAGACACCACCACTAGGTATTATTACTAATCAAGTTAGGTGATGTAACCAAACAATGTGGCATAGGCTCCATTGTATGTATTATGGAAAACTAGGAGTAATAAACATATTTGAAAGCACTAAACAAAATTAAGTATTGATTACTTTTATAATTTTTTTTGAATTACTTTTATTCTTATGACAATAAAAATTGAGAGGTAGCTAATTTTATTTTTCTTTCCTTATGCACATCATACATAATGTTTTCATCATTTTGGTAAAATTTCTTATTGATAAGTATGAGATACATTAGCAACATTGGCCTTCATAAAAATTAGGTAGTTGCACCACGTGTTTTTGTAAATTTTGTTTGTTGCTCAATTTAACTACATTAAATTGTGAGAATATAAATCAACATGATCTTAAAAATAAAAAATAGAGAAATGATATAAGAAAAAAATTTAAGCAGGAATATTGAAATTCACACATACTAATTCACTTTATTTGTTTTTGGTTGATCATAGGCATATGCATAATGTTAGCTGGAAAACAATGTACAAATACTAGTCTAGGGATACTTAATATCTAATTGGAAAGAATATTCCAAAACATGAGCTTAGGAAGATAAAATGTACTATAGGGGTGCTATCTAAGGATCACGCCCTGTATTGTAAATACAAGTAGATAGAAAGATCTATTCACTAGTAGCGTAGAGAAAGATATATTAGGATAGCGTGATGTATGATATAATATGAAAGAATATGGAACATTGACTATAACAAAGATATAAGGAATGTAATGAATAATTACTAAAATAATGAATATAAAGAACTTTGAATTCTGATCTATCTTGTGTGTATGTTATTTTATTCTAATTTACAACTAATCTTGGATCCAAAATACTTTTCTATGTTACTTCAATAGGACCAACTATGGTGTTAAATACTACAACTAGTAGAGATCCTTTGGGTACAAAAATCCTGTTTGTATCCATCAAATGTATAATAACATTAGTTTTGTTGCCAAGACCTTGGTTAGGTTCTATTGAGGCTTACCGAAATTTTCTTCCAAATTCTACAACTTTTACTAGACCAAGACATAAAAAAAAAATGACTAATAAAGCAACATATGATTGAATGTCTTTGATCCAATTTATCCAAGTCATTTTTCTCATTACATAATAAATTTACTTCATATTTATTAATAATATCACCTTCAAGGTCACCCAACTCACAATTTGATCCCTTGCAACTACAATGTAGAGATGGTGAGACAATGCTATGCTCAAATAATGGATCATCAAAAGAATTCATACCTTCATGTGGCTAATCAGATATTGTTGGCTTGAAAAACTCTATAACACACCCTTCAACCTTATTGTTGTCATGAAAAATCACACGCCCCTCACTTGTGGATGCATGAGGTGATTCTTCTTTGTCCATATCATCATTCTGTTGAAGTGAATTTGTGAGCATGTCTTCATCTTCTTTAGGGATTCCACATTAGGTGTCCAAGCTTCTAGGCAAGTGAAGCAATGTTATTCTCTCCTCTTCTTAGGATCACCCATAGGTTACAAGTCACAAGAAAGCAATTCTTCTTTCTTTTCTTGTTTCTCAATGCTCTTTTGGATAATTTTTGATTTTTCTTCTTCTATTCTCAATTTTCTGATGTAGTTATATGGATCTCTCTTTCTTGGATTCCCATCTTCATGCATTCCCAAATAAGCATAAAAAAATTGACCCTCAAGGGAGGATTTTAATGTAGTACCTGTTGTCACTTAGGATTGCACCCTAGCTAAGTATGAGACTTAGCCATCTTGTGAAAAATGGGATCAACCTCAAGCTGTGGGTTGCTTATAGCAAGGATGAATCTCTAGAGTGGGATAGTTCCCCTGATGAATCGCCTAAAACTACTAAAAAATATGAAGGAAAAGGGATATAAGGATGTTTGAAATGAAAATATTAAAACTAAGGAGGTGATGCACCAAGAATTAAGGTTTACTTGTTGCTCTATCTCACAATCAACATCAATAAAGGACTTTTTGATTGCACAACTCAATTTGGATATGCAACACATAAGTATTTTATATATGAAGGTTTTGATTCAATGTTTGCTTGAAGGAAAAACAAGGGTTTTCACAACTACAACCTATTGAAATCATTCAACACAACATATAACCTACATTGAACATGAAACTCTTGCTACAAATTTTCATAAATGAGACATAAAAAGGATTCATAACAGTTTCAACATCAAATCATTGATTTGCAAAAGAGGCAAAAGAATTGGAGAAGGAACTCTACTGCCATTTATATTGATTTGAAAAGAGTTTTTTATTAAAATGAATCTCTAAAAGAGTTACAAGACAAGGTTTTTCTATGTAAAAGAAGCAAGAACTAAAAAAAATAAAGGTCTAAGAGATGCCTTTATAAAGAAGACTCTCAAATTAGACCTTTCCATGAAAAGGGGTTGCTAATTGTTGATGAAATGCTGAAAATTCATTGGAATCAAATCCTAAACTAAAGGAAACATCTAAATTTCCAACTTGGGTGCCCCCCTTTGTTTCTGAATAAGACTAACATGTTTCCAATTTGCATTGTGAAATATGCTCTTGCTATAAAGCACTACCAAAATACCTAAAAATTAGGTCATTTGGTCAATGTTTCTGATTTGGAAAGATTGGTTCTGGCATGAAAATTAGTCCTTGTCATCTAACTTCTAGAAATCTACCTTCAAATCAGACAATCAAATCCTTGAATAACTCCTCAAAGAGCACAAAATCTGCATCTTTTCATAGGATTCTTTGGCATCATGAACATTATTCTTTTGCATCTCATAATTGTCCTTTGAAAAGTGAAAGACTACACTATATCATGTGATGGATTTCATCTTCTGCACCCTTTTTTCTCAATTACCTTGAAATGATAGTCATCTTTGTTTTCAACATGTCTTTGACCAAAATAACATGATAAAAGGGAATTGATAGGATGAGTGAGCTATTTATGTCATCAATTTCCTTCTATCATCTTATTTTGGTCAATCTTGCTTTGATTTCCTTGAATGATAACTTTGCTATCTTTGACATCCATACTGGTTATCCCTTCATGACACTATGCTTTTCTATTGAAGGTTGCCTTCCCATTAATGGACTGCTATGCATATTGGAGATGACCATACTGTCTTGTATTTGCTAACCTATAATATGACTATCCTAATGTAAGTGTGTCTACATTAAGGACTATCCAAAATACTAGCACCAAGGTCACTGTCTAGGGTTTGATTGCTATGGAAACCCTGTGAGTCTACCTTTAGACTTTAGGATAGTCTACCTTCATGACCAAACTGCCAACACATCATATGGAGTTCATTGCTTCATTGTCACATATGGGTGTTCAATCTAATTCCTTCATGATGGACAGTCATATGTATTATGTCAACATCATGTATTCATTGAAGAAGTTTCCTTAGAGAACATGTCACAATGCTGCTTCTTTGATGGGTACCTCATTGCATGGGAATCTATCTTATGTATGACTCACTTATCATATAAGTTTCTTCAACACACATGAGATGTTTATCAATATCTTCTAAAATATCAATGTTAGATGCCACCTTAACTGTCCATCCTCAAAACCCCAAAGCACAAGGACAACCAATCAAATCTCTCACTGTCATTGTGAAGAACACCGTGTGTATTCATCATGGACTGTCCTATGATTATGGTCTATTATGTGATTTATCTTCATTAAGTGTCTTGAATAATGAACTCCTCACCTTTGAACTTGTGTAGTTGTTCCATAATACTGTCCTTTAAATGGTGACTATATAGTGCCCCTCAGTTTGCTCTCTATTAGACTGACTATTGTTGTATTGGATTGGGACATTATGATATTTTGCTTGATTTTGGATTCACTGTTATGATGATAGTTGATGATACTTTTATCATTGATGTTTTATGCTTATGTTATGCCTAGTATATGGATTTAATGGATTATGCAGATTAATCTTGTTATGTGCATCATATGATTATCTGATGATTGTTCTTATCATGTTGATTAGCATCTGATTATTGTGCATTGATGTATTTTGGTGAATGGGAAACATGGTCGCATCACTCACTTGTGAGTGCCCTGTGATGTTGTGACTTTCCTCTCACAATGTGTTTGACTATATGACTATGCATATGCTTGACTGTTTTGGTTTGTTGTAGGTTGTAGGTACCAGGCATCGACTCCACCTAAATTGTCAGGTTTGAGCATGCCTTAAACCCAATGGAAATCGTTGATGGAGATAGCATTTGGTCCCTGTTTAGCCATCGTCCTTGACGAGGATGAGTATCTAATTGTATTACCTTGTCAATGTGGCCAGTTCGGGTTAGTTTGTCAGTGTTGTTGCATTGTTTTTTGACTCACTGTGAAGTTAGGTATTGTTTGGTATTTTGTGCATTTGATTTAAATTGAGTCGATTAGTACATTGATTAATTATTACATTAAAATAAAGTTATTGAAGTTAAAAGGCATTATGATAATTAAAATAAAAGCTTTTATATAATTGTGGTATCGATAAAATAAAATATTATTAATGTTTTATTTGGTTTAAATAAATTAAAATTATGATTTAATAAAGAAATATAAAAAATAAATATATTAATTAAAATGTGGTGCAAATAGAATTAAAAGGTATGGTTAAAATTAATAAATATAATAATGATGGTGGTGCATGGTAATTATAAAATAAAAGTTAAAATGTAATTGACGGTAGTGGATAAATAAAATAAAATAATTAAATTAAAGAAAGTGCACGTAGTAATGAACATTGTGGAGTGATAAATAAATTGGTTATTTTGGCTAAAAGAAAGGGGGGCTTTTGCACACTCTTTGAAAAAACAAATCTTGTTTTCTTTTTCTGTGAATGTTTTTCTTGGAGGCTTCTCGTCTGTTTTTTTTGAAGGTTGGAATTGAGTTTGGCAGAGATTGTTTAGGAATTTGTTGAATAGTTGGGAGCCGTAAGCTAGATTTTGGAGAGCTCACCATCAAGGTTTCAACTCTGTCAAGCAAGTGAAATCAGGTTCCATTACTTCTCCAATTGTATCTCTATTATTGAAAAGAAAGCCTGAATAATAAACAAAAAGAACAACATTTATTTGTTATTTAATCTCCAGTCGGTATAATTATTAATTACTTGTTGAGGATTGTTAAAGCCCCTGCTGCAAATTAATTTATAGATTGTGTAGCCTGAAACCCATTTTTTGTTGGACACTTTGTTTAATTCTTCTATCAAATTATTGTTTTATCTTTTGATTGAGTTACAAACTGGGGCATCTCAGGTACCTGACTTAACACAACTTCTCTGCCTATGGCGCCACTTGGTAGTTTAACTTTTATTTTCTTTTACAGTCAGAAAATTTATTGTGTGCCATCAAAGTATTTCATTGTAAGAATGTATTCGTTAGTTTTCATTTGTTCTCATTGGATTTGCCTTGGTCAGTAGCTGGCTCCTCTCCATTTTCTTTTACTGGTTCACAGTTGTAATGAATCGTTCCGCTGTATCTCCCCTTGATACTAAAATTTGTGGCACACAACGATTTCTTGTGTTTGACATTCACTATGCTCACTTGATAATCAATCACAACGGACCTAATCAGGCAATCCATCTTGTGTAATTTGAATCTAAAACCTTGCGCCATGCATTTTCCTGTGGACTCCATTTCTCTTGTTATCTAGCTGTCGATGCATGTATAGAAAATACACTGTATAGAATGTTTGATTTAAACTTAAACTTCTTTCCTAGTGTTTTATGAAACTTTCAATAGTTGAAATTTGCTTCTATCCATTAGATTTGTTTCGATATTGAATGAAAACATATTCCCTACATCGGTTCCACTTGATGAATTCATCATATAAATTCCATTCAGCTTGTGGTTTTGCATGCGTCCTATGCTAGGCTAAGACACCAACTTATGACTGAGTTTGACTAGTTTTGTGATTCGGTTTTCTTTTCGTCTTGAAGTATTTGCTAAGCACGTTTATGTATGTGCCTTAATATCGCCACCAATTATTTGGCCTGATCTATTCCTAAACTTAATCTCTTTCAATCTTGTGTAGTCATCAGCTAAGTTTGGCATTTGATGTAACATAATATTATTAGTAATTGTTTGATGACAACGTGCGGATAACTTGACTAACTTCAAACCGATATTTATATATTTTGACAATTGGTTTTTAAACAAATGTTTATATATATATATATATATCTGTGTGTGTGTGTGTGTGGGAATTCTGCATTCAAGGATTCATTGTATATATATCTTGCATTCTGTATTTCTTTATGATATTCGATTATGATAGATGTGGATATATATATATATATATATATGTAGGTATATATATATATTTATGTATATATATGTATGCTTATATATGTGTGTGTGTATATATATACATATATATATTTATGTATATATATTTATTTAGACGGTTACAATTTGTATTCAAATAGTTGTGTTTATTTATATGTTTCAATATTAGAAAAGTATATGCCTACTTTTTTAAGAATGAAAGATCATATTGAGAATGAATTTGGAATTGGTCAATGCTAAGATAGATCATCTGTTTCATATTTAAATAATTGGTAGCTAGATAAATGAGAAAGTTATATTTATTTCTTCGTGTTAAATATGAGTGATGATGTCTCTTATATTCACTTGATTCTTTCATCTTGTTGCCACAATAATGGGTTACACTTTTTGGGACGTCCAATTTTTGCCTGAAATCACATATTTTTAGAAAATACAATGACTTAAGACTTTAAAGGTTCCACTTAAATGATTTTACTTAAAGAGGGATTGATCAAACCCCCTTGGATAGAACCTTGTTAGATTTAAACCATACCTATAATCAAGTCTCCTCTACACCTATCAAAATGTTGATAAAAAACCACTTTTGATTTACCTTTTGGGTGATCAAATGAATTCATTTAAAATTTATGTTTTGTAAGCATGTATCCCTTATTATAAGCTTCACAAAAAGTATAATTTTAAATATGTTTAATTTGATTATTATATTTATTTTTGTATTTCTTGTGAATGTAGGATTTTCAATGAACATCAAGTTCTTTGTTTCACACATACGAAAAAATAGAAAAATAGAGAAAAAAATTCTAAAAATTACATGTTCACTAGGTATTGATGTCCTTATTCCAACAAAAAAAGAATAAGTTAATTTAAATAAATACAAAATAAGTTATGTGGGCCGAAGTACACCTCAGTCCAAATTATAATTACTCTCACTTGGAAAATTAATTAAAAAAAAGTTATGTAACAAAAAATTATGAAAAAATATCCATGCACTAGATATTGGTGTGAAAAATTTGTATTTAAAAAATTAGAATTTTATCCTAACTATAAAAAAAGTTATGTGGTCCGAAGTAAACATCACTTTTTAAAAATGCTGATTAGTAGAAAAAATAAGTTTTTAAAAATTACATAAAATGATTCACAATTTATTTTTTTAATTTTTTGAAAAAAATATAATTAGAATCTACACAAAAGATCTAACAAATAACTAGTTTCATTCATCTTCAAATTCTTAATGGTTTAGCTGCTATAGGTGTAAGAAAGTGAATATCTGGTGAAAAATCCTAATTTTAATGTCAAATTTGGCCAAAAACTGTAACCCATTATTGTGGGATCACAAGACGAAGAACTTACTCCAGCATGTATTTTATTAATATTTTAGTGGAATTGTTTCTTGTGTGATGTACTATGGTTTCTCATTGGATATTAGAGTTTCATTGTTAATGTAATTGTGGAGTTCTTTGTGTTAAATGGGATTGGGAGTCTTCTAGAGGCTTGGGAATTACGTTATTGGTTGAATTGTTGTGTTGATCCTTGATTTGGTTGATATTTTACTTGAGATGTGTTATTGGGGGGGTGGGGTTTAGCAATGCACTGGTTACTCTCTTTTATGGTCGATCTTGTGTGTGGGATGGTTCATGCCTCGCCTTATGCGTACGTTCATGTGGTTTTGGTGATTCGTGCAAGTTGGCTTTACCCTGTTTGATGTGTTGGGTCTTCTAGTTGTTAGTAGGGGGAGTGGCTCTCAACATTGGGGGCCGATGCACAAAGTGGTGACCAGGATAACCCATGTGGGAGTTTCTTAACTAAGTGATAACCTAATTAATAAATTAAGGGGTTTGGGTAGAATCTAACTCTAATTAAGATAATTGGATGCCTCACCCATGCCTATAGTGCTTGTTTAGGCTAAGGATGGGTTGAGAAGGCCTGGTTGGCAAGATCAACTTCCTTTTCCTCATAAAAGGACGGTTGTTCCGCATGTGTTACCCTATGGGGCCGACGCCTAGTGTGAGGCAGCCAAGATAACCATAGATGGGGGCCGACGTCTAGTGAGAGACGACCATGATAACCTATACCAGGACCATGCGATGACACTCTTCCCTACTTCAACCTAGTATTCCCTTGTCTTGTATTTCCCTTTGATGTTTGTGTGCCTCTGGAAGTGGTGTCACTATTGTGTGTTGTTATAATGTACTTGTATATTGGAGTCAGTTCTTCCTAATGAATTCATCATATAAATTCTATTCAGCCTGTGGTTTTGCATGCGTCCTATGCTAGGCCAAGACACCAGCTTATGACTAAGTTCAACTAGTTTTGTGATTCGATTTTATTTTCGTCTTGAAGTATTTGCTAAGCACGTTTATGTATGTGCCTTAATATTGCCACCAGTTATTTGGCCTGATCTGTTCCTAAACTTAATCTGTTTCAATCTTGTGTATTCATTAGCTAAGTTTGACATTTGATAGAATATAATGTTATTAATAACTGTTTGATGATAGCATGTTGATAATTTGACTAACTTCAAACCGATATTTATATATTTTGACAATCGGTTTTTAAACAAATGTTTATATATATATATATACATGAGAATTCTGCATTCAAGGATTCACTGTATATATATCTTGCATTCTGTATTTCTTTATGATATTCGATTATGATAGATGTGGATATATATATATATATATATGTATGCTTATATATGTATATATATATATATATATATTTAGATAGTTACAATCTGTATTCAAATAGTGGTGTTTATTTATATGTTTCAATATTAGAAAAGTATATGCCTACTTTTTTAAGAATGAAAGATCATATTGAGAATGAATTTGGAATTGGTCAATGCTAAGATAGATCATGTGTTTGATATATAAATATTTGGTAGCTACATAAATGAGAAATTTTATTTATTTCTCCGTGTTAAATATGAGTGATGATGTCTCTTTTATTCAATTGATTGACGAAGAACTTACTCCACCATGTATTTTATTAATGTTTTAGTGGAATTTTTTCTTGTTTGATGTACTATGGTTGCTCGTTGGATATTAGAGTTTCATTGTTAATGTAATTGTGGAGTCCTTTGTGTTAAATGGAATTGGAAGTCTTCTAGAGGCTTGGGAATTATGTTATTGGTTGAATTATTGTGTTGATCCTTGATTTGGTTGATATTTTACTCAAGATTTGTTATTGGGGGGGGGGGGGTTAGCCATGCATTGGTTACTCGCTTTTATGGTTGATCTTGTGTGTGGGATGGTTCATGCCTTGCCTTATGCATACGTTCATGTGGTTTTGGAGATTTGTACAAGTTGGATTTACCCTGTTTGATGTGTTGGGTCTTCTAGTTGTTAGTAGGGGGAGTGGCTCTCAATGAGGGATGGTGCATAAAGTGGCGACTATGATAAACCATGTGGAAGTTTCTTAACTAAGTGATAACCTAATTAATAAAATAGGGGTTTTGGGTATAATATAACTCTAATTAAGATAATTGGATGCCTCACCCATGCTTGTGGTGCTTGTTTAGGCTAAGGATGGGTTGAGAAGGCCTGGTTGGCAAGATCAACTTCCTTGTCCTCATGAAAGGAAGTTGGTTCTACATGTGTTACCCTATGGGGTTGATGCCTAGTGTGAGGTAGCCAAGATAACCATAGATGGGGCCGACGTCTAGTGAGAGACATCTAGGATAACCCATGCCAAAACCATGCGATGACACTCTTCCCTACTGTAACCTAGTATTCCCTTGTCTTGTATTTCCCTTTGATGTTTGTGTGCCTCTAGAAGCAGTGTCACTGTTGTGTGTTGTTATAATGTAATTGTATATTGGAGTCATGTTAGCCTTTGTGTCATTCTTCTATCTTCTTGACTGTTTTGTGGTGGAACCTTATTGCTATCTCCTAGCACGGGGGGTGGACCTTAGGGTTCCACATGGTCGGATGGATTGTGCTTATTCCTCCATTGGGTTTTCCCTTGTGGTTGTTCATGTGTGTGGCAGATACTCTTGGTGCTCTTGACTCCTGCACTTGACCTAGCTCGAGTGGATTATGTTTCATGTCCTTGTATTGAACTATAATAAGTGGTATCATGTATTATATTTCAGATGTACTCTCCTCACATGTATATGAGGAAACACTATTGTACAAGTTGTAATGTTGTAATTAATTGTGAACTCTCTCTTATAATGGAAAATGTAAATGATGTTTACTGCATATGTTAGTTGATTGTAATGATCATGAATATTCTTATATTGATAATATGATATGGGTAATTCTTATTGGTAGACCATTTAAATGTGATGGATTAAATGAACTTTATTTTGTTAGATGAAATTTGGTTTAATGAGATGATTTACAATTCTTGTTAGTTTAGTTAATGGGATTCTAGTAGCGTAGTCATGGAACCTTAGAGGACTTAGTTGTAGATTACATGTTGGCTTATATTTTGTAATCTTTTGTATGTTGCACTTAAAAAAAAAATTGGTTTCATTTTTTTAAAGTGTTGTAGCATGTTGTCCTCTAGGGTTCTGTGGCGGGGCATTACACGTGGTATCAGAGCCCAAGTTCTAACACTGGGTACTCTGGGTATATATAGGATCCCATCATGTTGTCTTCGTTGCATAGATTTTGAAGATTATGTTCCCTTGTTATCTTGGCCTAACACCCTGAAACTTGTTCTTGGTGGTGTTTGTGTAGGAAAATTCCTAGAGGTTGAGGAGTGGTAGAGGTCGTGGTGGTGGCCGTGGGGCTAATAGCCAGAACAATCCTCCTTAGAGTTCCCATGATAGTGTTCGTGAAGAACAGTAGGGCTCCTAGAATAATAAGGGAGGTGGAGATCAAAATCTAGGTCAACCAGGGTTGGAGGGCACACAGTTGCATCATTTACTCGAGGAGGTTCTTTCCCACCTTGGTCCTAGATAGGAGGGTGATCAGCTAGTGGTTAGGGAGAGAGAGAGGTCTTCCAAGAGGAGAGAGGTTACAGTAGAGCAGGAGGCTATTTTAGCCAGACATATGAGGGATATTTTGAGGGCACGTCCTACTTTTGATGGGACTGGTAGTGGTTTGGAGACGGAGACATGGTTGATTGATTTGAATAGGTGTTTTTCTATGCATTCATATGGTAGAAACACCAAGGCGAGGTGCGTTATCATGCACCTTAGAGGTTTTGCTTCCACATGGTGGCGTCTATAGGAGCAAAAACTACATTTGGATATAAGATCATTCTCATGGGAGATGTTTCTTGAGAGATTCAAAGCTCGTTTCTTGTTCGATCATTGGAGGTAGCATCGTACAGATGAGTTCCATGAGCTGAGGTAGATGGCCATGTCAGTTGACCAGTATGAACGAAGATTTTATGAGCTTAAGCAGTATGATGGCATAGGTGATGACGAGGCTATGTTGGTGCAACATTTTATCAGGGGATTGAAATCCTGTATCAGTGGGGGTGTTCGTATGTTTGAGACAAAAACCATGGAGGTGGCTATAGAGAAGGCTCAAATAGTAGAGGAGAATTTGGCCATGGCTTTAGGTGGTCATATAGGTGTGCAGATTGGTAGTGCACTTCCAACAGGTTTCAATTCTCGAGGTGGCTAGACTCAGGTAGCAAGATCTTCTAGGAGCCACCATGCACCTGCTAAGGGTGGTCAACAACAACAACAAAATTCTCAGTCCAAACATAAGAACTCTCAGTCTCAGCATGGTGGTAGATTTTAGTCTAAGAAGAATTAGAATTGGAAGAAAGCTTAACGTGATCATTCAGAGCAACCAACACAGAGCACTCAGACTGTATCCAATAGAGGTAATTTTTAGCAGTCTAGTGCACCTCCAGGTGGTAGAGGTTATGATAGAGGTACAAGGTGTTTCTCTTGTGATCAACATGGTCACATTGCTAGACAGTGTCCTCAGAAGGGAACATCTAGATTTAGTTAGAGGTTGGCAGCTTCAGAGCCAATAGTAGGGGATGCAAGCAAGTCACACAATTTTTTTGTAGTGGTTGATAATCGCTAGGTTGAGCATCAGGGTACAGTGGTCGAGACTACAAGTGTGTTGTAGGGTTATAGTGTTTCTATCCTCTTTGACTCTGGTGCTTCAAATTATTTTATTTCTCCTTTCGTAGTGGCGTGATGTGGACTGGTGGCAGTGAAGCAGGATGATAGGTGGCAGGTTGAATTGGCCTTCGGTGCTAAAGTAGTAGTTGCGTCTCTTGTTCATGGTTGTGGTTTGAGGATTGGTTCTCTTTACACCACAGTAGACCTTTGTATTATACCTCTTGGATCCTATGATGTAGTATTGGGAATGGATTGGTTGGATGCTCACCGAGCAATGATAGATTGTCGATGTAAGTTAGTGTAGTGTGTAGATGATTCAGGCAGTGAAGTGGAGGTAGGTGGTGTTCAAAGGCCTATTTCCTTGTGTATGATTTCTGCTATGCAGTTGAAGAGGTGTATGTGTTAGGGTTTCCAGTTGTTTGCAATGATAGTTAATGATTTGGATTTAGGGGAGAGCCGAAAGGTGTCCCTCGACAGTCATCCTATCCTTAGTATGCAGATGTCTTTCCTAGTGAGATTCCAGGGATGCCACCTAAGTGTGACATCAATTTTAAAATAGACCTTGTACCTGGAGTAGAGCCTATTTCCTGAGCTCCATATCAGATGATCACTCAAGAGCTTAAGGAGCTTCGATTATAGCTTGAGGAGTTGTTGGTGAAGGATTTCATTTGTCCTAGTGTCTCTCCTTAGGGAGCATTGGTGATTTTCGTGAAGAAGGATGAGTCCCTTCGATTGTGCATTGATTACTGACAGTTGAATAAGGTGACAATGAAGAACAAATGTCCATTGCCGAGAATTGATGATCTCTTTGATTAGATCAAGGAAGCTAGGGTTTTTTCAAAAATTGATCTTAAGTTAGTGTATCATCAATTGTGCATCTTTGAGGTAGACATCCATAAGACCACATTTCATACTCGTTACGGGAACTATGAGTTCACCGTTGTGCTGTTCGGGTTGACGAATGCGCTGTTTGTATTCATGAGTTTGATGAATGGTGTGTTCCGCACTTACCTTGATAGGTTTGTCCTTGTGATCTTGGATTACATTTTGATCTATTTGAGGACCATGCAGGAGCATGAGGAGCATTTGTAACAAGTGCTAAAGTGTCCGAGGGAGAACCAGTTGTATGCAAAATTGGAAAAATGTGAGTTCTTCTAGATAGAGGTGAAATATTTGGGTCATGTTATTTCTGGTGAGGGAATTGTTGTGGATCCTTCAATGATCCAAGCCATCATTGATTGTCTTGTGCCCACTAATGTTGTAGAGGTTCACATTTTTAGGGGTTTGGCAGGTTATTATCGATGGTTTGTACAGGGTTTTTCGAGGATATCCCACCCCATCACTTCTCTTCAGAGGAAAGGGAAGAAGTTTATTTGGTCAGAGTAGTGTCAGGAAACCTTTCAGATTCTTAAGGAGAGGTTGACTAGTGCACCTATCTTGGTAGTTCTTGATCCTACTAGAGATTTTGTGGTGTGTATATATGCATCTTTAGAGGGTTTAGGAGTAGTGTTAATGTAGGATGGTCATGTGCAGGGAAAACTTTAGTGGAGAATCTTCGCCAATTGGTGAATTCTAGGAATCAGTCAACTCGAAATTGGTGAATTTCTCGCTCCCACAGGGTATCCAAATCGCCTGGAATTTACGAAACATAGGTCCAATTCATGTCGATTCACCAATAAATTTTTTTATGAGGCATATTTAAGCAACAAATTCGCTATTGTCAAACTACGCGTTTGAAATGAACCGACTAATATTTTCACCTGAATCCCGAAGCATTTAATAAAAAACACCTACATATTTGCCAATACTATTAAAACGATATTCTATCAGGACCTATTTCGCCAATTAAAATTTACAAATAGTTGCTTGTGAAGACTCATTTCATCAATCAAAATTTATAAATAGTTGCTTATTAGGACCTATTTTGCCAATAATATTAAAAAATAATTAAATTTGAGGACACATTTCATCTTGGAAATTACAATGTATTCGCCAAATTTTTAATATACCATTTAAAAATCCCGCGAAATTCGCCAAATATGGAATCATGGATTGATATAAATACAATCGAAAGTGTCATTTATTCTTACACATTTTGTTTGGTTTTGAGGTTCTACTTCTCGATTTGGAAGTCAGCGAAAGCAAAAAACGTAGACTTAAAGGTGAGTGATCACTGATCATTTCTTCATAGTGTTATTAGTTATAATAATAATTTTTCTTTATCTCTTTTCCATTCTTGCTTCAGTCTTAAAGATGATATTGAGTAGGGAATGGGATCTATATTATTATGCTCTGTCCTTCTTAAACAAGAAGACATTTTTTTCTAGTTTTTTATTCAAAGTGAGATGAATATGTCGATCGAATCTGAGATTAATATGTCGAGCAACTTGAGCAGCAACGGTAAGGCTCCTGCCGCTCCTCAGGGTGGTGAAACTACTCCTGCCACTCCTCAGGGTGTTGAAAATACTCCTGCCGCTCCTCAGGCTCAGGGTGGTTAAAATACTCCCGTCGCTCCTCAGGGTGTTGAAAATACTCCTGCCGCTCCTCAGGGTCAGGGTGGTGAAAATACTCTTGCCGCTCCTCAGGGTGTTGAAAATACTTCTGCCGCCCCTCAGTGTGGTGAAGATCAAGAGACTTAGAGGCCATCAAAACACCCAAAACTTAGACGTACCATACAGTATTACTTTGGAATTTCCAAAGCTTCTGATCGATTAGGTCAAGATGGAGCTACATCATCAACTCTTCCACCAAATATTGGTAGCATTTACAATACCTCAGCACCAATGGAAGGTCAAGTTGAGATTGTCATTGATTTAAATCAAAATGTATCAAATTCAAATGGGGATGGAAATACCGCAGAAGATGCTCCAAGGGATACCCTAGTTAGCCAGAATGAGATAATTGAATTGGATGAGGATGATGTTGGTAGCAAGAAAAGGAAAAACAAACCAAAAAGGGGGCGTGAGTGGGAAATGACAAGGAATTTTCAACTTGGTTGGTTGTCAAAGTACCCATTCATTGTAGTAGTGGGGGAATTAGACGATATTGAAAAAGCAACACATGCCAAATGTATGATTTGTACTTGGAAATTGGGAAAATCCAAGACATTGCAGCTAAAGATTGA
Source organism: Sequoia sempervirens (assembly GCA_007258455.2). Classification (NCBI taxonomy): domain Eukaryota; kingdom Viridiplantae; phylum Streptophyta; class Pinopsida; order Cupressales; family Cupressaceae; genus Sequoia; species Sequoia sempervirens. Next base: position 66,299 of record VDFB02077885.1, read on the forward strand.
TACTATAGAAAAGCATATTGGTAAAGTTTATGAAAAAAAAATCATAGACAGAAAGGAACAATCAGTCTTACGATGGAAATCAATGGAATAATGTCTTCATGTTAGGTATGCCGTGGATTATGAAGAGCATCAACAAAGCATGTCGAAGCTTGCTGCATGTAAAGTTACACTTGAGGCTCAATTTGGAAAAGCAATGGAAGGAGCAAATATGTCAAAAACTATTTAGATGAGTGTTGTTTTTCATATTTTGTCTAGAGGGCATCCTATGACAGACTACCCAAAATATTCTATTTTATTATCTTTTTTGAATGTTCCTCACTATCCCCACACACATTGGTCAGTAAACACTGGATGGGAATGGGAAAAGTGTCTTGCTGTAGTGGAAAAGGAAGATTTAAAGGAGAAAGTAAAAGAGTCAAACTTCATTGCATTATCTTTAGATGAAGTTACTGCAGTAGACAATACTTCTTGGGTCTGTATGCATTTGTATATTGTACAACAACATTTTCGCCAAGCTCATCTTCTCTATGTTCATAAAATGAAGGACAGTTCAACATCGCATAATATATTTGAACTAGTCAAGAAATATTTGAATGAAATTGCAGGTATGGATGAGTTGAAAATTGCAAAAAAGTTGGTGTGTGTAGGAGCCGATGGAGTTGCAGTGATGCAAGGTCAAAGGACTGGTGTTTGCACAAAGTTACAAACTACTTGTGCACCATACATGCTTGGCATTCACTGCATGGCCCACAGAATAAATTTGGCATTCAAAATTGTAAGCAAGTTTCCTACAATATCAAAAGTTGAAAATCTAGTCCGCGAGATCCACGCATACTTCTGTCGAAGTCCCAAACATTTCATAGAATTTCAGAATTTTGCTGAGGGACTAACACCAGGAAACAAGCTTCTCAAGGATGTCGATACCAGATGGATCTCCCTACATGGACCAATGCAACGAGTTCTTTTAGAATATCAATCCTTAATTGGAGTGATGTACAAAAACTGCAACACGGTAGACAAAGCTCTTGACCTCTTACATAGGTTAAGCGATATAGAGACACTCTTGACTTTAGCTAGTCTTCTCCCCATGATGGATGAAATGAACAGTATTGTGAAGGAAGACCAAGATAGAGATATGTATATTAATGAATATTCCAATCTGCGTAAACATACATGCTTGGCCCTCGATCATCTATATCTAGATTTAACACAAGATGGCGTAGATTATAACCTGTGGCGAAAAATTATTGATTTGAATGATCTTGATAATTATTTACAGTTTAATGGAAGCGGGCACTTATGTAGCTGTGTACGTGGATATGAGATACAAATGTACCGATGTAAGACTACCAGGCGCTCTAGCAGAGAAGTACTTGTTAATGAGGAATATTTTAAATACATTGTTAAATCTGTTGGTGATAATTTGAAGGAAATTGCAAAATCTCTTTCCTCAAAGATTTGTGATAGATTCCCTCGAGATGAAATACTTGAAGCCATGAGTATTGTGTATCCTCAATTTTGGGAAAATTGAGATAACCCAAGATTTTTTCATGCTCAAGTAAAAATCTTGATTGAACAATTTTCGAAAACTATAACAATCAATGAGCAAAAAATAGAAGGAATTTTAAATGAAGATAAGCTAAGAAAGCAATGTAAGGATTTTGTAGTAGCTATTAAGGACCAGTATAAATCCATGGGCAAGGACAAGGCCTTTGAATCGGGATCAATAAAAAGGGTTTGGACAAACTTAGGTGAGAGTGAAATTCTGCGTGATAAGATATCATAATATTTCAAACTTGATGATTTATGTCAAACAATGATATTGGGGTCGGTGGAGGATGAGAGAGTTTTCAATACATTAGGGTTTTTGAAATCAAAGTTAAGAAACAAACTAGACAAGAATTTGAAAAATTGCTTGAGGATGAAAGGAACTGCGTATAATATTAAATTTTTTCCTTTTGATAGGGAACTCACAATTTGGAGGTCCACATGTGAAAGAAGAGGGACCGGTCTGTGCAACACTCCAATTCCAAAGGCTGGTACTGGTGGCACTGCCATGGGCAGTGAGACTGGGACAGATGAAATTGATGAAAATGACATAGTGAATGTTGAATTTGAGACACAGGCCGAAGAAGGTGAAGAGCAGACTCAGAATCAAGGGCTTCAAGATGACTCTTTTACTCTATCTGATGTTGAACGTCAGTTTCAAGACCCTGACTCCATTTGGGAAATGGAAGAGAATTAGCAGCTTTTAGGTATTTATACTACACTACAGGATTCATGAATCAGTTTCCATTGTTCCAAACTGTAGTTGTTGATATTTTATATTGTATTGAATGGAAATTGAAATTGTGAATCATTGCACTTCATGATATTTTATTTTATATTGCACTTCATGAATCATATTCCAAACTTTAGTTGATGATATTTTATATTGTATTCCATGAAATTGTGATATTTTATATTTTATATTGTATTCCATGGTAGTGAATTTGATATGTGTTTTTGCATCATTTTTAAAGAACAAAACTTATCACTTAACTCATAAATTCCTATTGCATTTCCATTCACAAAATCTTTGATAAATAACTCAAAGAATATTAATCCATTCCTTGAACAAAAGTTAATAGTTCAACATCCACAACTTATAAGCTAACAAAAGCTAACAGTTCAACATAAATAACTTATAAAGACATCCACACAACTTAAACAATAAAATCTTAAACTACCAAATCACCTAAATTATTCAGAGAACTCCTTACGCATCCATCACCATAAAATATTTATTCACAGATAAACATTCCACATCAATGAAATTAACCAAAAATTTATCATTCCAGTAATAGACAATCCACTCAAAAACTACTCGGCAAAAGCACAATAAATCCACACAGTACACACCATAACTCAAAGATTGTGCATGCATGAACTTCACCATTGTCTTTCTATATTGAAATAACAGAAAAGCAATAAAAATAGCAGAGTTTTTTTTCTTTTCTTGATAACGGTTCCTTGAAGACAACCGTTTTAGAAATTAAAATAAATAGTCTTAGAAGTATCAAGAGAGCCAAATTAAAGAAAATAACATAAAAACTAAAAACTAAACAACACCGACTCCTTCGCTTTCAATAATTTTCGCCTCCTCCTTCAGTAACACCTCATGTGCCTTTAATCTTTTCCTGTATTCCTGGTACTTGGTGACAATTGTGGTGATGTTTTTGCTCCCTGGCGTTGTAGTAATTTGTAACCTGGTTCTCCATTTTCCCAAAACCTTTTTAGAATCAAACAACATCTAAGATCTTCTTTCTTCTCCAGAATTATAAGCCTTCAGGTGGAGCTCCATTGCACTGAGTTTTGAGAAGGACTCCCATGTCACTGTAGTAGGATCATATATTTCTTTATTGAATTTCTCTCTAAACTTCAGAGAGATCTCTCTTATATCTAGAATCCTTTCATCAAACTCATCAGTAATTTCTACTCCCAGAATTTGAAAATCTTTTTTAATTTCCTCCAACATTTTATAATATTTTTCAAGTGTGTTCTTAATTTCATTCACCAGATTGTCATATATATTCAATTTCCATTCTAATGAATCTAACCAGGAAGGTTCTAGCTCCTTAGGATTATTCAAAATTTTCTCACCAATTAATATCTTCGGATCCATAGAGTTCAATTCTTTCATTTCCTGAGAGAGCACATAGAGACTAGTTTGATCTTTTATGACATCCTGAAGTTCTCCTACTAACTCCTTCCTCTTGTCAAGAACTCAAGTGTAAAAATGCAAAGATTTATTCAGAAAGAAGATAGCCTCTTGAGATATTGTTTCGATCCCCTCACAAGAAGCTCTGGAATAGCTCAAATTCTTTTTAATTTTCTCTATGTTGAGCACATCGATGCCCTCTACCTGGGGCTGAGAACTCGAGGCTTCATTAGATGTAGGAGTGGCCATGGAAGAAATAAAGTTACTCAATGCGAGGACTTGAGATTGCAGTCTTATATTTTCTTTCCTATGTTCTTTCACTCTTTTAATCAAGGTAATGACTGAATAATTGGCATGGTACATATCACCTTCTAGTGTTGGAGGCCCTATATCAACATGTGTGACTTTGTAGTCCATCGCTGTTATTTCATCTTCATTTAAATCCTTGATAGGGTCAGCAATTTCTAACATTTGATTTCCAGAAGTAGCATCAATCACCATCCTTGACATCCTCTTGGCTTTCTTAGGTTTTGAAGAGCTTTGAAGTAAATTTGCAACTGTATCCACTCCAACTGTCATTGTAGGAGTATACTTTCTCTTCTTTTCTGCTTCTTTTTTCATCCATCCTGGGGAGGCTACTACCAGACCATAATCTTCTTTTCCAGTAATAGTATCTTTAGGAGTGGTAGGAGTGAAAGGTGGATTATTAGGTGGAGAAGAGGGCATTTCAGAGTATTTAGACATAGGAGGAAATATATTATCTTCAACGATCTGTTTAAAGATAGCTTTAGAATCTGCAACCACAAGTTAAAGTTTTTCTTGATTGGTATTCTTCTTAGGGGTAGGAGAAAGCACACTGTCTTGTTCATAGATGCTCTTCAACTTGACTGTTTCTTGTGGCCTATCACCATCACCTCTTGACTGAGAATTTGCACTAGACGACCTAACAAAGGGTTTCCTCGATGATACACTTGCACTAGATGCTTGCGTAGACCCCATTTCATTCTTCTGTGATGACTTCGGCTCTTGAATAGGACCAACAACTTGCCGCCATTTCCCATCCAACCAGTCCTGGGTTCTTTTAAGCACTAGGGCAGCACACACCCTCATATCTAAAATTTCACTTTGGTTCCAATCAACCCTAGGGTGGGATTTATCAGGCAATTTTTCATATCCAGGATCTAAGATTGTTGAATCCTCAGCTACATTTTCAGGAATGTCAAATTGAAGACCGAAATCCTGTATCTGTTTTAGCATTAGCCTCATCTAATCTCTTCTCAAAACTTCATTCTCATCAACACAATCTTCCCATAAATCTTTGATAGATGGGTGATGCCGATATGAGCTCCCTCCATAGAGATTCTGCTTCACAAAACCCTTATTGTCAAAATTAGCTCTCATATACAAATTATCGAGGTTATATTCCTTAAGAAGTCCTCCAGCTCCCCTGGCCATCTGGTTTGCTTTGCACAAAAAATAAGGTGTCTCCAATGGGAAGGAATACCCTCATTTCCCCATGTTCGTATACTTAATATTAACCATTGCCATTTGTCGAAAAAATTCCAGAAATATCATTAAATCTTTAGGATACCAAGGTAATTTCAATTGGGATTTCTCAAAACCCCCTATTCTCAGATAGGAAAACTTATCAAATTGGATATAAAAAACTCCCATATTTTGATAAAAGAGAAATGGATTCAGGGGAAAGGTGCATTTATCGATTTCCATCCAGCTTCCTCATGACCTCCATTAAAAATGCATCATTAACATGACAAAAATATTCCATTCCAAATTTTTTAGTGAACTAAGGAAAGCGTTTATACACAGGAATATTAGAAGCTGGGGTTCCTTGCGGCTCCAACCCTGGCCAAAAGGACCTCTGACTACCTACAATGTAGGTCAGGAAAGAACACATACATAAAGTAGCAGTCTTATGGAAATTAATTAATTGCTCATTCAAATGGAAGCAAATAACTTTAGCCCAGTTAATGAAAATGTTCTCATCACAAACTGTCAAGATAAACCGGTACATCCAATCCTCAAATAACTCAACTTGTTTATTCCCGACAATGCGGTGCAATAAAGCAATAGCATCTGTAGTTTCTCCCTTAAAATGTAATCTTCTGAGTTTATTTGGAAGTTGCGATTTACCTTTCCTTTCAGTCTTCAGCCAGGTTTTGTCCATGGAGTGCTTACACCAGTCTTTATTCGCTTCAAAAAATTCACCCACCACTGCGACAAACACGTCTTCTAGAGGTTCCCTTTCTGGAATCCTAGCGCTCGGGAAACAACTTCAGGAGAAATTTTTGCAATTACAGTCCCGCCGCGGCTTTAATTTCCTGTGTCTACAGAATGTACCTTCTCGCACATGCACTTATCAGGTCCACACTCAACACAACTTTTGGAAATGCTCCAGCCTGAGCTAGCTCATTTTCTAAGAGTTTTATATCTAGCTCAGACTTGTCGTCTCTCTCTAGGCGCGCCCAAAATTCTTCTAACTTAAAAGGTCCGAGCTCCGTATCCCTTGCGCTAACTGTACATTCACTCTGCATGAGCACAAAATGTAAATTCATGGAGAAAGAATGTTTGCACCTCAGAAGTATTGGCCTTGGCAAAGAACGAGAATGCAGGCTAAATGTCTGAGTAAAAAGAATGTTTGCACTTGAGAAGTACTGGCCTTGCCAAAGAATGAGAATGTAGGCTAGATGTCTGAGTAAAACTTTGCCACACACTTATGTCATTATTTTTGATAGGACGTGCATTGAATGCGGCATTCAATTTCCTTCCTCGAAAAGATAGCCTTGAAACATGCATGCTTTTGGAAATTCCTCAAAAGACAACTCTAGTTTAGTCCGTACATTAGTCCATAATGTCGCGTGGTCGCTGAAACTAGGAACCTTAGAACCAAAGTTTGAAGTTTTGAAGTTTTTGAAACCTTCGACCCACCGACTATAAAGATGACCAAGGTCCAAGAAACTAGAAATACTTGCAAGTTTGCAACTCAACAAAGTGAACGAACTCGGGGAATTGGGAAGTTATGAAAATTCAGAACTCCGCGACAAGGTTATAAATTATAAAAATCTGATGACTAGCGACCAATAAGGTTATAAATTATAAATCTTTGAGGACTAGTGACTAAGGTTAGGAAAAACACCAAAACCGCGACTTTGAGTGATAGTAACGACAACATGTCATTAATCTTCTTTGTCATTATGCATTGATGTATGTTTTAATTCTGGATCTAGTTTAATGAACCAGTTAAAGTACCTTGATTAAAGCATGAATTCATATAAATATTTAGTGGTTCTGATAAGTAGTACTAGTCATGGAGATTGAGTATCGATCAGTGAATTGTAATGCAATTTAACTAAGATTATGGATGCCTAGAATTAAAGTCACCTTATAGTTCATATTTTAATTTTGTTAAAAGTAAAACTTGAACATGTACTAAGCGATTCATCACTTAGCTCAATGCTTAATAACATATTAGCAATAGTATTAGTAGCATATACAACAATGAACATCAAAAATCGTTTGAAGTGTATCTAGTAGTTGAAACCACTATCAGACTTTTTCTTCAAATGAAAAAAAAAACAATACAGATAATTTATTATTTAGCATTGACACATTACTGAAGTCTGAGTTGGAACAAATACAACTTTGCACAGAGCTGAGTTGGAACTTGGAAACCCATATTATCAAAAATCAAATCATTGCAACACCTTTTCTAGCAACTTCCACTGTTTAGGTGGTGGAATTGTCATTTGTTCTAATTGATGCTGTTTGACTTGAAGATTTGTTAACAATTCATGATTCAAATTGGAACCTATCTTGCATTCTTCAGTCAATTTTCCATTCAAGGTTAGTGTTACCAATTTTTCGCTACAACTCAATTGGTGGAGTTGGATTAAACATTGTTATATCTTAAAGTGGAATTACAGTTATTTCTACATTATGCTTAAGTGCTATTTGCACTTTGATTTATTATTCGTCAAGTGACAGTTGTGCATTGAAACGAGGAAACAAAATTTTAGAAATTTCTATTCAGTGTTCCAGAATTAAATGAAGTCCAGAATTGAGCATATAAGCAACAAAGCATTTTAAATGCTTTCATTTATTTCATGAAGTGATTCATATTTACAGAGCTTCATTTGATTGCAAGAATCTAAATGATAATACAACATAGCATTGAGATGCATTTTCTTTTCAAAATGAAAAGCATCAGATTGAAATCAAATATCCACACAAGCCATGGATGGGACTGTCACAGTGCATCACTAGTATCACACTACATTATGGAAGATGCATTAAAAGAGGAAATCACATAAGTAACAAAATAATCATCAATGCCTGATTGGCTGATGGTCAATGCTGAAGTGGTGCACCTTTTGTCTTCTCCAAGCTCCGTTGACCTGTAGAAAGGAAGAGAGGGATGTCAGAGGCTCCGATTATGAAGATACCTATATGAACCATGAACAATAATGCAGTCTGCTACTAATCATACATTGAAACAATCAAGTGAAGTGTAGAGACATGAGCTGAAGGAGAAACATCAACATGATCATGATATATTATTTTTATGCTAACATCATTTGCTTCTTTGTGCAGGTATAGGGAAACACGAAGTTGATTATTATTTGAAGACCAAGCATGCGGAGAAAAATGGGCTCCCACAAGGGTAGAGCTTGGCATGCTGCTCTTATTCATTCCAAGTGGGCCGAGATAGTAATTGCATCATCATATTCATCAAGAAAAGAAATGATGTACAACTAAAAGAGTAAAGCAGAGTTATCTATCAAGCTATTAAACCAACTGTGCATTCATAACAATCAGGTAAATGCTTTCTGAAAGCTACAGGTGAACAATGAGTTTAATCTACTCAATCATTTAACTGAGTACATTCATTTCAAGCATTGCTGTATGGTTTATGTTCTTTTGCCACAATATTATTTATTCATCATGTTCATAATGTCATACAAAGACCAACAGTGTTCTTTCTCTCAATCAAGAACAATGAACATGCATACATAATGCCTCAATGAAGAGAATTGTTTCAATTTTCATCTCAGAAGAGAGCAGATTCATAGAATAGTTTATTAAATGGAGCATAAAAATGCATGAAGAGTGCCAGATATAAGTAGTTCAGTCATTCATTGAGTGGTGAAGCAATCAACTTGCTTGTAGGTACAAAGTACAGTGTTCAAGTGAGTTTGATGTAATCTTTTGGCTGACAGTGAAATGAAATAGTGCAAGGTATACCATTTTTGGGAGTTTTGTTTCTTCATTTGTCATGTATTTCAAATGGTGATACATCAGGTGAAAAGTCATTTCAGAATAATCAGGAGATGACAAAGCATAAGAGAAAGTGCTTCTGAAGTGTTAGTTGGATGTAAGAGGAAATGCAATCCATAGAGCTGCAGTATTTGAAATCAAAATCTTTGTATAAATTCAAAACATAATCAAGATGCCAACTAGTCTATAGTCTCAGTCAATAGCATTCTGTGTGTAAGGAAGAAACAACATGGAGATGGTGTATGAAAATAAAACAAGGATACATTTCCATAATCTCTTATGCTCGAATGAGGGTTTTTGATAGTAATGAAAAAGAAACACACAGGAATTTTCTATAAAAAGAAGATGAGTTGGAATTTAGCTGAAGATACATTAAGAAGCACATTTTCTTTACAAATTAAAAAATACCCACATACTGAAAACTGAAAATTCGAATGCCAAAAGGAACCCATATTTTTCACAGTTATCAAAATATACAAACTTCTTCATATCACAAGTGAACTCATATGGTGGAGTTTAAACAAATACATAAATACAGTAGGAGTAAATCTTCATGGGTCGAGCCCAATTTTCATATAAATGACAAGATATACAAATTTTTTGTTTATTCTTCATACACCCATATTGGGGTTTTGTTTTAAAAATAGTTTTTACAATTTAAGTAACGAATGCTCATGTCTAAGTTTTGCAACTGAAAGTGCAAAAGAAGTAAAAATCATCATGGGTCGAGCTAGTTCTACATGAATATTAGGACACAGATTTAATGCCATTTCCAGAATACCCATGGGAGGGTTTGAACTAAAATGCAGATTTCTCATATACCCACATCGTGTTTCTACAGGAGCAACAAAATGCACAGTGTTTTCTTCAAAGTAACGAACACCCACATGAGGGTTTACTTCAAAATACTGAATACACACTATTTTCTCTTGGGTTGAGCCCAAGAATTTACAAAGAAATCCATTTTATGCATGAGTATGGTGTGGCCAGCTGGGTCTTCATCTTATGTATGCGAAAAGCAACAGTCATATCTTTCTTCTTTAAAGCTTTTAAAAGCTTTTCCATCGATAGAGAAATACGAAAATGAGCAATAGAGAAGTCAAAACTTACCCTTGTCAAGATATGGAGGGAAAGAAGTGGTGCGGCCAGCCCATTGGAGCTCTCAACTTCAAGTTAGAGCTATCTCTCATGGCGGCCAAGGAGACAATTCAAATACAGAAATAAATGAACATTCAAAATCACAAAAATGAATACATGTAAAGGCCGCGGCCTTGTTGGCTTCTTTCCTTCCAAAATACAAATGGAGCCACGAAAAAACCATGAGAAACAACTTACGAGGAGTTGCAGAGAAGGGTCGACCAGATTGGAGGAGAAATATGAAGCTTCCAAGGCACTCCCAAGCTGCGAATCAAGCTCAAACATGGTGGTGCTTCTTCCCCAGGCAGAGCCAAAGTCTCCAAGTTGAAAGATGCAAATAAAATTATTTTTAGGGTTTCTTCTTGTTTTGTCATCTTGACCTAGTTCGAATTTAGGTTAATGATTTTTTCCATGGAGTGGATAAATTCGAACTTAGGGTCTTTTGTTGCATTTTGAAATTGAGTCTTAAGTTTAATATTTAATGTCACCATGGTCTCATATGCCTAGGTCGAGCCTTGTGGAAGGTTCTTAAGACTTTGTAAGTCTTGGTTTAATATTTTAGGGTCCTATTAATAAGGCATTTGGTTTTAAAATCAAACACTTGTCTATGCCTTAGATTAAAATTCAGATCACTTAGGAATTTTATATTTTCAATTGATTTTAAAAGAAATCAATCATCTATCTAATTTTTTAAATTGATTTTTGAAGAAAATCAATTAAATATGTAATAGAGAGCGTTATTATTTTTATGATTTTTTCTAAGAAAAATCAAATTTGTAATGGAGATATAAGGTTGTAATATTTTGCAAAATATTTTAAATAATCTTTAATTGCAAAATTAGTCAAATTGTAAAATCTGCAATCATGTAAAGCAGAAGCATAAAGCAATACCTTATAAATTGTTTTATGATTTGTTGCTATTTTTAGAAGAATGGTATTGAATTTTTCTCTTGGTCGGATTTGTGTTTCATCTTGGAGAGATAAGGTCTTTATTTGCTTTTAAAGCAGATTTAGCCTATTTTTAGAGGCTTTTTAGTATGATCATGGAAAAAGAGATGTTTTTCTGCTTTTATGCAGTCTTTTGGGACATTTTAAAGGCTTTTTTCCTTGAGCTTCTTTGTGAACTCGGATTAGGGTTTCTAGGAGTTATATTTTGAAGAGGCTTAGTTTTTCTTCCTCTCTCCATAGTTCATAATACAATTTTTGGCTCTTAGCATTTTTGAGCTTGTAAACTCAGTTGTACTTAGTTCAAATAGATACACTCTTTCAGTTTCAATAAAGCAACAAAGTTATTTTCATTTTCTCGTCTCAATTTGGTAACAACAGTTTGATGTCTTTGTGTTTTCAAGTTTGAAGCCTTAAATGTCCTGCTTTTATGAGTTTCTGCACAAAATTTCATGTTTTTAGGTTGCGTGATGTATTCAATGCCTTCGAATCTTCATACAAATTATTGATGAAATCATGTACCAATGAGATTGTGAGAACTATTGTAATAGAGGAATTGTTGTGAGTGGTAAAGTATGGATTTTTTTCATAAATAACAGTTAATCACCAGTTAGATTTAAGTTTAAATTTCAGTTCATCCTTCTAACTCTTTCCTTCAAAAAAATATTTAGAATTGGATCAATCATTCGGAGAACCAACTCACTCTGGAGATTCCTTCTTCATTCAGATCACCCACATCTGGAGAAGGTTTCCATGTTTCAGTAGATTGCTGAATCTTGTATTCAGCAGGGTGCAAATCTAATTGATAACAGTTAGCAATGGTTTGATAGAATCCAAGTAGTTCACCACATCTGGGTTCTGAGGAAACTGGCCCAAATCAATCTTCATTGCATCCTCCATCTTCTTTTTGAAATCATTCTTTCCAATGAATCGCTCATTTGTCTCAAAAACCTCTGGCAAACCAAGTTCTGTGAAGTTCCTTACCTTTTCATCCACCTTCTTCATCCTATCTACAACCAAATTCAAATATTCCTTTGTTTCACGCATTCTCAAACACTTTTCAATGATAGATGACAACGTCATTAATGTAGCAAGCTGATTAGTAATCCCTTTTGATTTCAAAACATTGTCACTGGCTTTGTAGACTATTTGTTTAATTTCTTTTGCATATTTCTCTAATGCCAACACATTTTTGTTGTCCACTAAATATTTAATGAGCTTCTTATGATGTTGTCTGATAGCATCAGTCAATTGAAACATGTCACACAAATGATCAATCCTCTACATTATTTCATCCCATATCTTTTGTTTCATATGGCTCATTGTCTCTCTACAAAATGCAGATAACTTATTTTGACAAGTCTCAATTTCATTTTTTGCTTCCAGCACCTCTGCCACCAATCTTTCATTTCTTTTTCTCTCCTCCAATTTTTGTTCCCACTGTGCATTTCCATTCGCAATGCTTACTCTTAGTTTTTCTGAAGTGGATTTTTCCTCATCATATTTCTTGTTGCTCTCATCTAGTCTATTCTTCAGTTTATTCACTGCAGTCTCATTCTTCTTATCCTCTTTGCTTGTTGATGCAGAGGCAAATTTTTTTATTCTTTTTTCTAATTCATTGCTCTTGTTATCTGCTGCTTTCCTCTTTGCTTTCTCATTTGCTAGGTTTGCCTGTAACTTTTCAATTTGAGTCTGCAACCTTTTTTTCTCTCTATCTTGCTTTAGCAATAATGTGTACACCAATTCATTGTTCTTCTTTGATACATTAATTTTTTCAGTATTTCTGAGTCCAAAAAAATCCAATTGAATATTGTTCACCAGGAATTCAGATCGAGCCATCTAATTTGCTGGTTTGTCTTGAACTGTGTGAACATGAAATGTGTACTCCATGATTTCTTTATTTGTGTCAAATTTGGGTAATACCATGGTTGTGGCAGGCTCTGAAGTTATGTAAGATGCACTCTCCATCAATTGCTTCTTTTCTTTTTTATTCATGTTTGATTTCTTTTTAAACTCTTCAATGTAATCAAAACCTAGGGACACAGGAACAATGGAATGCTTGAATGGCAAAGGAATAGGAGTAGTAGTACTTGCAGTTGATAATGATGTCACCAGACTAACTGGCACTGGGGGGGTGCCTGGAAATAATTCCTTTGTGGTGGATCCACTGGTAGTGTGACTTGGACCTGTCAAATTACTTTGCCTCTTCTGTATGCCTTGATCACCTGGTGTTTCTTTGGTATATTGTATTGTTTTCCTCTTGTGTGTAGTTTGTTGTTGTAGCACATGTTGACCACTACTAGTACTGCTACCCATACCATCGCCACCAGAGGCATGTCCTAGTTGTAATTGTGTCTGACCATGAGGATGAGGATTTGAAGCTCTAACAAATTGTCTTGTATGCCCTAGGTCTACTTTTTCACCTCCAATCCCAAGGATAGAAAAATCACTTGCTTTTCTATGTCTACATCTATTACTGTCCAAGGGCCTTGTCTTTGGGATCCCAAAGGACCACCTTCATAACCCATTTTTTCAGCTATGACTGCTCCAGTAGTATATGCTTCTTTTGTGGCCTCACTTAAACCAAGTTTGAAATTGACATGGCTTCCTTCTTCCCTATCATCATTAGATTCATGATCACTTTCTTTATCTTCTTGTTCATCTGGATGCTCTATATTCCACAATTTGCTAAACTCACTGTCTTCTTCGTTATCTCCATACTCTGCAAGAGCTCTTGGTTCACCTAGCTCCTTCCTCATAGACCAAAAGGCAGTAATTTTTGATCGTGACCAATTTTTTTCTGTAACTTCCTTCTCTAGAGAACCTGGATTTTTACTCTACTACATGGTTTAGCACTTTTTTGATAAAAAATGTTGTACCTCCTGATTGTCTTTCAATGCAATGCCATAATTTCTGCTAACAATTTCTCAAAAGAAATACCATTCTCAGCAACACTTTTCTCCATTGCAATTTTGACCTCAACCCAAGAATCCTTGTTTCTCAAGTTTTCGAGAAAGGGTTTACTTTCATGTTGAATTCTACTTGCAACATTCTTATTGAGCACAATCATTGATTTAATGGTGTCACATGGATCATACTGCCAATGACAGATAGCATCAAAGAAAAAAAATTCAAAAGATTATGTGCCACACTAAATTCTTTTCTCGAATGTGATCCCTCCACATGAAAAAGGTAAAGAAGGAAATAAGGTCTTCTTTTGCTGATTGGTAAAGTGCAGTTCATCAGTACTTTGCATCTGCCTTACATATTCCAAAGCAAAAACCTTTTTGTCACATGTATTGGAAGTTTGTATGGCTGTACTCCCGATCCATAAAATTTTAGCACAATACATTCTTCCATTAAGTACCAATCAGCCAATTGTATTTATTTTCCTAGTTGAATCTGAGTTTCTACATGACATAGGCAATCTAGGCATTGGAGTATCTATAATTGCTTGATGCAATGGAGCCAAAAAGTAGTCTACAAAATGACTGTAGTTCCTTTGAGAATCATGCATCCTTATAATAGTGGTCCATTCATATACTGGAGCCATTTTATTTTCCTCAGGATTACTATAGGGCCGAATCTGAAGCTTGTTGGTCTGGAACATTCCTCTGAATTTCAATAGAAAAGATAGCACAAGTAGGTTGTGAACCTAAATGTCTTGGTGGAACCTCCTTTAATCATTAAAAATTGTTTATGCATGGATTCTACAATGTGCTCAATAAATTTATATTTGACATGTTGAACACCATAATGGATATTATACACCATTTCAAGGAGGCATGCACCCACTTCCAAATTGCTATCTAGTCTGAGGAAAAATGTTAGCATGGAAATAGTATCCTGAACCCATGATTTAAAAATTTCCAAATCATAAGGAGGCTTATGATCACCTTTCAATTTGTTTCTATCTTGAACTTTTGTTTAAGAAATATTTTTTCTCCATTTCATCCATTGCTTCATAATCACTAGCAAGCTTTTCTAGGTCAATGTGGACATTTCCAAATTCTTCAATTGTAAACCCCAACACTTTTCAAGTTCTTCTGCATTAATGGATAACAATTCTTCTTTGCTATCTTTATTAACAATTTCTCTTTTGTTATCATCATCATTTTGGGCACAAACCATGATAAATTCAAGGCAAGGGAAAACCTCATGTAACATCATGCGCCCTAATCCAGTTACCCACAGTGCACTGATACTATTAAATTGCATTTGCTTTGAGGCCTTATTCTCAGATGAAAATCTAAGTTTTGAGGTACACCTATTATAGGTTTCAGGATCATAAATATCATGGTATTCATCAGTGAAACCTGGGGTTTTAAGCAATTTTGCATAATGTATTTTTTTATCTGACATTGCGCTAGTGGTACTGCTGGTAGACATGCTTATACAATGTGAAACTGTAAATTCCCTATTATTCCTTAATTTTTATTAATTCTTAAGTCTCTTAGCCCTAAACCCAAACTTCAAAGTTTGACAAAATAAGATTTTAAGAAACGTCAAACGATGAAACGTAGCCACAAGAATTCTTTCACTTACCCGACTTTTGATTCTTGGAAAGATTAATGTCGATAGTCGTGGAAACTGGGTTTCTAGAATGGATTTGTCGGAAGTGGAACTGTGGAACCCAGAACAGGGTGGTGCCACGGTGCGCTGCAATGAGCAAACTGAAGACTGAAATCTCCCCATGTGTTGACCCTCTCACTTAAAAATAAAATCACTTAGCAATATAAACTGAAAGTGCTTTTTTCAGTCCTGTATTGACAACAAATTCTAAAGAATATAAAGCATTGATCTTTGTAAATCTAATGGTTATAGGGTGATTCTGGACGTTTAGGTTTGCAACCCTAGTGCTTCGTGCATTTCATTCCAGAATGCAACTGCAACCATACATCAAATGTTCATCGAATGACTAAGTAATTTATGATATATATTATAAATAGTAAACATGTGTTTTAAAGTTTTTTTCAACCTTTAATGCGCATTGCGCTAGCGTTCACATCAACACCTTTATAAAATGAATTACAATATCACATTAAAAGCACAACCATTAATAGCACAGTAACACTTAACGTTGCAAAGGACCTAATAAAAGGAATTACAATGTCACATAATCACATGAATAACACAACCATTTATTTTTATGACAACTGAATGAAAATTGTCAATTTCACATTATTACATAGTGCAAATACAAATGTATGCACAAGTGCCAAGTTTCTGCCATGGTCTCTGAGTCCTGACTCTCTGTCGTCTGAAAATAAATGCATGGAGGGATGCCACCACCAATTATGGTTTCTAAAAAATATGCATGGGGAAAGGGGGGCAAATCAAACGGGGGAAATTGGAGCTGTTAAAGATACAAAAAGTACTTATCCCCTTTGAAAATTAGAGTCATGCAGAGGATGAGGGGTTGTAAGACTACTCCCATCTTCTACTTGCTGCTTCCATGCACTTGGAGAGCACTTATCTCCATAAGAGCTCCCCATCCTGGCTCAAAACCTGTGTGAGAAGTTTGGTCAACCAAATCAAATTCTTTCCAATTCCACCCATTTTGAACTTGAAGAAAATAAACACATGGGACTTGTCGGGTCAGCCATGGGCTCTGAAAATAAACGCATGGGGCTTTCCTGGGGAATCATGCTGGGGAATTGGGAGCCGTGAAGAAACAAAATGTACTTAGCCCCTTTCAGAACTGGACTCATGCAGAAGATGAGGGGTTGTAAAATTGCTCCCATGTAGAAGATGAGCACTGAAAATAAATTCATGGGGCTTGCCTAGTAGGCCATGGTGTCTTAAAATAAATGCAAGAGACTCTCCTGGCCAACCATGCAGATGATGAGGGGTAGTAAAACTGCTCCCATGTAGAAGATGAGCATTGAAAATAAATGCATGGGAATTTCCTGGGCAATAATGCAGATGATGATGGGTAGTAAAATTTCTCCCATCTTCTACTTGCAACTTCCATGCAATGGGATAGCACTTATCTCCATTAGAGCTCCTCATCCTGGTTCAAAACCTGTCTGAGAAGTTAGGTGAACCAAATCAAGTTCTTTCCAATTCCACCCATTCCGAACTTGAAGCCTGAACGAAATTGGTCATTGACTCTATGACTACATAATTGCAGGCAGGAGAATTTAGAGTATCCCCAATAATGCCACATGATCTTCTTCCTGAATCCTTATTAACCCTACAAAATGAAAACCCTTATGACAATTCAAACATTGCACTCAATTGTAAGGCCTTTAGCCTTCAATGAATGATTTTAGTTGTGCTCACTAGTCACTATCCTTATTTAGTTATTTTTGCCACCAATAGTGCCACTACTAGCCTAGTTCCTATGTACACCTCACACCTGTCATGTATACCATATAATCATGATTCATAATGGTGATTCACGGCTCACACAAACCAAAAAACCAACTTAATCGATTTGTGTAATAGTAACTTAAGCCTTACATTTACAATTAAAATGTTTAATTTGATTGACGTCTGGCTACACGCAAACTATACCTCAAGCCTTACATGTACAATTAAAACTTAAGCCTTACATGT
>VDFB02077886.1:0-12173 GCA_007258455.2 Sequoia sempervirens
TCCATTATTTGTAAGGTCATTGTTTTCATTATCCTACACCTTTCATTGTATTCTTTAATGGTCACACAATGATGACAAATATGGAAATAAGGTCACAACTCATAAACACTATGTCTACACCCTATTACCCGTCATCTAGTTTATTTCTTCATATGCTCTACTACAACCATCTGAGAAATAACAAGATCCATCTCCAAAGAACCTTTGGTTGCCTTGAAAAGAGTTCATCAAGCTTTAAACCCTTCCACTAAAGGAATACACCTTGCATGATTGTCATAGTGACCTACTCACTGTGTAATGTTTGATAGCTTAAAAACCCTAGGGATACTCCTCACTACTTCCTAGATTACCCAAGCCTAACAATTTGACACAATCCTCTACCTTTTGAACGACAATATCAAGTAACTACATTCCTGCCTTCAAGGTGGTGAAGGTTCATAACAAGGTATGGGTTGCTATCAACATTTGAACATCCTTGATGTTCACATCATCATTCAAAATAATTTGCATATTACTGTTCTTCGTGACCTCATACAACACAAGATCTAAAGGTGGCCTCAAAATGAACCAAGCACTCTCAAATAAAAGTGTGAAACCCTAGCCTGAGTATGGAAAAGAAAGAACTTCAAAATAGCTGTGTTATCATGCCCTTGTTTGAAATGGCACCTAGAAATGTGTACTGGTACACTAGTGTCTCCAAGTGACTATTGCCAATATTTATTCTCTTTGTAAGTTATTATTTAATGTTTCACAAAACTAAAGGGTAAAACCCAAAGGTATACTATTATTTGTTGGACATAATCTTTTAATGCCTCAAGTTTTTTGAAACACCTTTTTGTACCTTAAAGTTTCTTCCTTGAAAAAAAATTTATTCTTTGTTATTAAGTATGACAAGATTAGTGGCATATCACTTCATGTTGAAGAAAATTGATCAGAATATTTGACTTGCATATTTAGAGTTGTATACCAAATTCAATATTAATGGGTTTGATTATATTATGTTTTCTTGTAGCCTATATTGGTTGCAAGGCAAGGCACTTATAGTTTGACCTGATGCATTTTGTAGTGGCAACAACTAGTATTATAGCCTTAAATTTTTCATCATTAACAATGCACATGAATATTTGTGTTTATCTTTATCTTGTCTCCTTCATTTGAAAGGCATAATTTTAATTGCTTGGTTTAAGGGTTTTTTGCACAAATTTATGGACATGAATGAAATTATACTTTTATGGACTATAATGATACAATATTATATCAATACCATGGAAATTAGTTTTTATAGAGTAAAAAATCCATCCAATCTCATTCAAATTAGTTGTATATACGAGAGAAGGATAATGCAAAAAATCTACAAATGAGAAACTCAATAAGAAATGCATGTAATATCATGACAAACATTTTTTGATCTATTTACATTGTGACAAATTATTGTGCATATTGTTTGATTTTGTAAAGTTAATAATTCAGTGGGTCCAATTATTCTATGAAGATTCTTAAAACTGTGTTATTCAAATTTGTTGATTTCAAGATCATTATGGAAAAATTGAGCTATGCTAAAAATATCAAGGCTCAATATTGTCAATTGATAAATCATTATTTGTTCCCTAAACTTACTATTAAAAGCATGTTCACATGTATGTTGTGGCAACATTTTCAAATATAAAATAGAATAAGGTTTGTGTGCAAGATGTTTAAGGAAGTAGTAAAGAAGTTCCCCACATAGCTTTTTCGTAGCCTCAAAATAGTTGAAAACATATTTTTTTGTACATCTGGCTTGTTGTTGGCCATTTTGTGGATTAGGAATTCCAGTTCATTTTCTTTATTTTTTTAAATTAGAAAATCCACTGACATAGATATGCATTGTATCTCAAGGTGATGAACAAAATAAAATGGTTAAAATAGAATATTCTTCAAAACTTAAAGATGAATGCACTAATAAGGTGTTTAGCCTCTAGCCAGTACTCTGTGTTTACTCTAAATCAAAGGACATTCATTACTTACAATTTTTTAGCTGCCACTACTCACGACTCCTCACTTACTATCTTTGTGTTGGGAACACAAGACTTGTGCATGATTTCCCAAATTTTATTGTGTTTTTTTGCAGGTAAGCATTAGCAATCATGTATACTGCTAGGAGGAAAATTCAAAAGGAAAAGGGTGTAAATCCTGATTAATTTGAGGAGTTTGTGGCTCGGGTGAGGATCAAACCTTGTTATACATACTTATCTTTGAAGCAATATGTATTAGGTTTCTTTCAGGTTGTTGTAACTACCCTTCACTCTATATTGTAGGCCTTATTTGATTTGGAGAACACTAATCAAGAGTTGAAGAGTGAACTCAAATATTTGTATATCAACTCTACCAAGTAAGTTATTTTTCTATCATTAGTTGGATTCCCATTTGTTATTTGTGAATTGTGATGACTCAAATATTTATTGCTCTCCAAAACTCACACTTGTGGATGGTTATTAGCATGCATTGTATTTTTACTTAGATGATTTCACTCCTAGAATAATATTTAAGCAGATTTTAAGAAGTCTTAGACTCTAATTGTCAGTTTTAGAATCTTTTGGTCTTGTACAGGCAAGTTGATATATGTGGAAACTGTAAGGAAATCGTCGTTCATGTTCCATACTGCTTGAGGAAGGATTTTTGAATGATTCATTTGAGGCTTGTGCGAGAGTTGGAAAATAAGTTCAATGGAAAGGTTAACATCTTAACAAGTTGTCTGTATGTTTTCTTTTTCAAATGTTTTTTCTTGCTTCCTCTTATTATTTTGCAATAATGTGTGGTAACCAATTATTTTTGAAAAATAGGATGTTGCTATTGTTTTTCTTTTCTACAGAAATAAGCGGTAGAGCTGAATTGAATTCATCATTGAGAGGTACATAGAATTTCAAATTTCGCTGCTAAGTATTCATCATCATGTAAAAATCAGATTACATTTGATTTTCAGTTTTATTATGCAAGTACTTGTAACAGAAAATTAGACATTTGCATAACAAATGCTATTTTATTCATATTGTAAAGATCAAGGTCCCACACAAGCCATGGGAGTAGCTGAATTTGATTTACATAATCAAATGATAGATGCAAAATAAGATTGTAAACTATACATTTGTAGACAATGTAAACATAGAAAGGAGGGTGGTTCATCATTGCCTGTAATGATGGAGCCAGTGATGCTTGATATCTTTGAGTGGTGTTGTTGAAGCTTTCCAAGTTTTCTTACTCCAACCTCCTTAAGTTGTTCTATAGGATGAATGAAGATGATGTTAGAGATTAAATCTAAGCAATGATGAATCAAGATCAATCATATGCCTACATTGCCAAAATGAATAGAATCTGCATCATTTCAAGCATGTATCAGATGATCAAGTTAAAGGAGCACAAAGTTCAATAAAAGCTTTCAACTTCATTTATTTTACTAACATGTTTGTTTAAGTATGCAAGAATAGGCACAATCTAATCATTTCAATCAAAAGATTAAGTTATGAGTGGAGAAAAATGTGGCTCCCATGAGGGTTGAGCCCAACTCATAATAAAGGAAGGCAACTATATTTAATGACGGTGATTCCAAAATTCCAGACTATGAGCTCAAAAGAGTAATCTTACTGAAGTAGTTACAAGGTCCTATCAAGATAGTGCCAGGAATAGATCAGATTGTATGCATTGATAATTGATACAATGTAACATTAAACAACATTTAATGCAACAGTACTTGAGGTACAAATATATCCTCATCATATTGCTACAAAAATATAAATGTCAAAAATATGCTACAGGGTCATGTAGTGACCATATTGCTATTACAAGGCAGTATATAGGTTTTACAAATCTGAGTGAGCAAACTTCCCACTATCATTTATCAAGTTGTTGGTAATGTTCAGAAATGCTCAAATGGAGATACCATAATAACAATGTTGATTTGTAAAATGAAAAGGCGACCATGTTTTCTCTCATATTGCTATAGGGTACAATACTTTGCATATAAGACAGCAGTATGGACAAACAACAACAAATGATCAAAGTAGATACAAAGTGCAAATAGAATAAAGGAGCTAAATCTAGGAACCTACAAGAACATCAATGTTGCTACAAGAGCTGCATTTTCAGAAAATTAATGCATGGAGTACATAAATAAAGGAAAAATCAACTATGAGGCGAAATGATATTGTGTTGATTGAAGTAAAGTATTCCATGTATTGTGTTTAGAAAGTTTAAATTTGCAAGTAAAGGAATGAATTTTTTTTTGAAGTCATTTACAATTTGAGTGAACAAACTTTAGTAATTGGTTTCAACTGAAAATGCATTCTTGTTTTTTTTTTTAAATACAGAATACCCATATGATGTTTTCGACTAAAAATGCAAAGTTACAATTTACCCATTTGAGGGTTTTGTTAGAAAACAAAAAAATGAAGGTTTCTTTTAGAATATAGAGGCCCCATGAGGGTTTCAATCTTAAAATGCAGTTTTCCTCTTATAATAATTTACCCATGTGAGGGTTTTTCTAGAAAATACAAAATGCATGAATATTGCTATGGGTCGAGCCCAAGAAATGGAAAGATGCTACACTTTTAGGAAAATAATAGAAATTACACAGAGTCTCAAAGCCATATGAGTTTTTCATTATTATCACAGCTTCAAATTTTGAATGCATGGACAATAATAATGAACATAGTTTGTTTCAAAATACCCAGATCGAGAAAAGCATGGCCGCAACCTGTAGAAGTAAAACCCTCGACTTGAGAGGGAGAGTACAAAAACAAGATGTTGAAATAACCAATAGCAACATACAACCACGACTTGAAACTCAGGAAATTACCAACAAAAACACAGATGAAACCCTCAATAAGGAAGCATGAACATGAGGAAATAATCATCATTTTAGCTTAAATGGAGCAAGGTTTGCTCAGAGTAAAAGAAGAAATGGAGAATGGAAGCCATACCTCGAGCTTACTACCGAATTTTCACAATTTGGAAGCTTTCAAAGCCATGATAAAAGCTTTATAAATCTTCAAATGCTAGCCACGAAAGCTAAAGATCATCAAGCAATGGATACAAAAACTAGAAGATATCAGAAATATGTGCATAGCTCTCGTTGTCGAAGCCATGAACTGACCAAAAATGAAGAGGGTTATGACTTACCACACATTCCTCTATGGAAATCTTCAACAAACCATCTGAAACAGTAAAATATGGTGAGCAATCAAACTTACAGAGAGTCTATTCCATGGTAGCCAGATGAAACCCTCAACTATGGCGGTGCAACAACTTGCCTTTCTTTTCCTCCAAAGCTCAAATGCAAAATGATTCAAGATTTTTAGGGTTCGTCCTTTTTGAAAAATTCCCTAATCATTGTTCATTGTTTTTTCCTTGTGTTTCAAAGTTTGGTCATTTCGAATCATTGATGTATTATTGACTATTAAGTCAATAAAAATTAAACATGCTTAGGGAGCTCATGCATATTGATAGTTGACTTAAAAAATAATTTAAGTCATTATTTCTTTTGGAAATAATAATGAACTCATGCATGTTTGCATGATTATACCCAACTATTATTGTAAAAAAATATTAATGTGTTATTACATTAATATTTAAAATGAAAATAAGGAGGCCATTTCCACATTTTGAATAATAAAATAATCATACATTTGATTTTTTTTAATATTTAATCACTTGATCTCCCTTAAGCAAATCATGCAAAGATGCAGATGTAACTGGGGGAATTAGGGTTTATTGACTGAAGATCGTCATTCACAATTCGGAGATGGAGTTATAATTATCTTGGGCGGATTGATAAAAACAAGGTGGCTTTCGAATGCTTGGACCCACTTTTTGGGGAAATTCCAGTTCAGTTTGAGTGCTCCATGGATTAGTTATGAGTTTACAGCTAGTTTGAGACTAAGTTCACTCATTTTTGCATGTGTTTGGGCTATTTTTATCATGTTTTTCTCTTTTGCGCAGATTTCACATTGGAGATGTTGTTTTCACTTTAGTTCTCATTCAGTTCTATTACTGGCTGCTTTGTGCATCCCTTTTGTATATATTGGAAAAAGTTAGTCTTTTTCCTCTAGTTCTTATTTTTCAGACTTTGCATTCTACAAAGAGAAATATTTTGTAACTCAACTTTCAGTTTCAGATTAATATACAGCAACAGGTTTATAGGTTCAATTTATGTCATTTTTTGCAAAGATTCCTTTAATTTCAATGAAGTCAAGTATCTACCTTATCACTATGTTGTTTTTATGAATGATTGGATGATATTTTACCATGTTTTAATATTAGAACCTTTAAAATCATTGTCTCATTTATACTTGCATGCATTAAAAAATAGTGAAAGTCACAGGTCTTAGGTTGTGTATTGAAATAGTCCTTTCTTTTCATGTTGTGAGAACTTAGTTCTCCTTCAAAGAATTTTATTCAAGCCTTCCTCAGAATCATTTTTGTGATCAAACTGTTAAATTGATTAGTGTGGATATATTTTCTGAGAAATATTGTGAGTCAGAGTTGCATGTTTTTATCAATTAGGTGCATCACCCACAGTTTACAGTTTTCAGTGCATTTATTTCAAGCCTTTTTACCCTTTTCCATTACAAGTTACCCAGTAATTAACCTAAAAATTTAATAGGAAGCCGGCTAGAACCCAGAGGTTTACTTTCAAATAGGATACCCACAAACCTAAAAGTAATCCAATGTTTCAACAGATTGTTGAATTTAATCATTCAAAGCATTTTTAGATTTTAATCGTTTTGACAACTTTAATACGCCCGGTGGGACTCAGATCACTATTTAGAAAAGAATTGCTTTGTTCAAGCTATCGGTATACAGCAGTATTTCATCCTTTTCGGAGGATAAGTTTCATATACCTAGCGACTCCATTCTCAATTTCCAGCAGATCAAGTGCAAATAGCTTATGAGAAATATTCAAACAAGAAGTTCTTTGTTTGAATATTTGCAGCTGTCTTCACCAAAGAGAAGAGGAAGGACAACCAAGTGAACACTATTAGGCTTTCAGAATCAACCTTAATTTTCTCCAGTTCTCATAGCGGAGACCATTAGTATACCACGTAAAGAAGAGGTGGATCGTCGGCAAAAGTGATGGGGTTCTACATTCAGCCAGGATTCTGAGCATCGGTTTCACTTTATCTTGATTTTTACAAGGTACGTAGATCTTAGAATACCAATAGCTCATTGGCCCATAGCCACATGATTTTGTTCCATTCAATGGGTGTAACCCATTGAATCTAGCTCAACATGATGATATACCAGTTGCAACACTCAAAAGTCTACCCTTTTTTACTGGTGAAGATCAGACTATGCCAATAGAACATATCAGAGATGTAGCTTCACTTTGTGGAGTTCATCACGTGACTCAGGAGAATGTGACATTAAGGCTATTAGCAGCATCATTCAAGGGAAAAGCACTTCAGTGGTTTTGTGGCTTACTAGTAAATACTGTCACGACATGGGATGATTTAGGTGACAATCTGAGCAAACGGTTTTCTAACAAGTCTGATCATTTATCTCTAGTCGAGCAGATGACGACTATAAAGAGAGCACCACAAGAACAAATGATGGACTTTAATTTCAAGTTTCAAAGGACCTAGAATAGAATTCCAGTAACGGTAAGGCCAACTCCTAATCATGCTTTTTTGTATTACCTTAGATATTTGAATAGTGATATTGCCTTAACGATACAGTCAATGGGTGGATTAGCATTACCAACAGCATATGACATCGCTATTAGAGCTGAAAACAACATTATATAGGCTAGTAAAATTGTGGCAAAACCTCCTATGCCAATATTTCCAGATATTCATCCCATGATTCCCATTAATTTACCACCTATTGCCTCACTTCCAATTGAACCAACCTTAGGCTATTAGCTAGTTGTTCAAAATGGTGCTTTTCTAGCACAATTAGATTTCCAAGGACTTAAGGGTAATCAGTAAGAGATGTAAAAATTATTGCAGACAGCTAGCAATGATTTGATGAGTCTTAAGATGCAACAAAATCAGAATTTTAGGCCTTACCAAGCACCTTTTCAGCCTAACAGACCACCTTATCAGGCAGAAAATCAAGGACAGTGGAGGAATTTCAATCCCAAGGCACCATACAATCATAATCAAAATGTTGTCAGCTCCCTTAAAGAGCTTGTACCTATCTAGAACAACTTGGCACATGATTATGTATGGTGGTATCCATGCAATCAACCTCACAATTAGGCTACATGCATGAACAAAATAATTAATCAGGCCCTAATGCTATAGAGTAATTATGTTGTTGCAAAAGATATAGCCAAAGAAAATAGTGATCAACAGAGTGATCAAACACAACAGACTGACATGGATGTTGCCATGATGAACTAGCAAGGAAACAAATTTTGTGGAGTTAATCATGCACAAGGTCAAAATCAATCAACAACTTCTATTGCAGCAAATACAAGATCTAAGAAAAGAGTAATTGACCTAAAATAGCAAGTTGTTTCTGACAAACTACAGCCAGAAAGTGACAAACAATAGGCTAATAAGGGTAAACAACAAGTTGTTCAACAGAAAAATCAAGTTCCAGCAACTGATAAAGAGCAGCCACAACCCTCTTTTTCATAGAATGTCCAGATTTTACCAAGAAAGCAACCTGAGACTACTAAAGAGCAGCAGAAACAAGTTCAACCTATCAAGGAACAGCCAAGAGCTTAGTCATTTCAAGTACAAAAGGAGGCTTCTTTTCATAAAGAGCAACACAAGGTTAGTTCTCCAGCTTTCAATATTGTAGATCATATGAAAAAGGAAACTGTTAGCATCACCATGTTGGATGCATTACAACTTCCTAGGCAGCAAGAAAGTCTGCAAGAGGCTTTGGATAAGATATCAATTTCTGACTAAACAACTAAAGAATAGCCAAGAGTTCTTGCAAATAGTTCAAATCATAAGGAGTAGCCAACTCAAGAGGTAAATCCACCACCTTTTTATGTCATCTTGATAATTGGTGATAACATAGTGCATAATTGCATGATAGATTCAGGAGCAAGCAGCTCAATTATGCCTAGATAGCTAGTAGATAAGTTAGGACTTGAGTATGAACCATTGTCAAAAGGGGCAGTTCAATTGGATGGCACAACCATTAAGTCTGTGGGAGTTATCAAAAATCTGCCTCTTACATTGCATGCTTGTTCGAACTTTCAAATTCCATAGGACATATATATTATTGATCTCCCACCTTATTTTTCCATTTTCCTATCTAGAGATTTCACTGCAAAATTAGGTGGTTATCTATCATCAGACTGGTCACACATATTTTTTTAGAACCAGATATGGTACTAGAGTCACAATTAAGTCAGAACCCCAAGCTAAAGACCATATCGAGCCCTATGTGCCAAATCCCATAAATGTAAACCTAGCTTTCCATGATTAGGAGGATCAATTCATGACCCCCGACCCCACTATAGCTATAGAAGGCATACCCGACATAAATTTAGATGAGTGGGAAGCTGAGAATCATGAGGTTGATCTATTCAATCTCATGGACGAAGTAGGTTTGGGAATTTATATGATTCAAGAGCCTGATGTAACTATTCCAAATCTAGTCAAAGAGGAAAAACAACCAGAACAATAGATTGATCAGCTTTGGAAGTTGTACTTTGATGGATCCAGGAGTAAAGTAGGTGCTGGTGGAGGGGTAGTGCTCATATCATTTGAAGGAGATGGGTATTATTTAGCTTTTAGATTTGCTTTTAGTTTTTCTAATAATGTTGTTGAGTACGAAGCATTGATACATGGTTTAGAGTGGGCCAAAAAAAGGAAAATTAGGTGCTTACAGGTGTTTGGTGATTCTCAATTAATAGAAAATCAGGTTAGAAATTTGAATTTAACAAAGAATGATTTGTTGAAATTGTATAAACACTGTGTTTGGGACTTAATTAAGGAGTTTGATGCATTTAATCTATAATCAGTACCAAGAAATTAGAAGAAGCAAGATGATAAACTTGTTGCCATAGGATCACAGTTTGACATTCCAACTGAAATCCACAATGTGGAAGTGTAGCAATATGTGAAGGTAGTTGTCAGACCTTCGGTACCTGATAATAATGTAAGTTGGCAGATTTTTGACAGTGATGAACAGATAATTCACTTTCTGATGGAGGAAGCAGAGTTTTATGTTGGAAACTAGTGAAAATTTGATCAGCAATATGGTGATCAGATCATGCAACTAAAGTCTAATAAGCTGCCAAAGGGTTTGGTGACCCTTGAATCCATCTTCAACATTGATGATCAGGTTAGAAGAGATAAATACAGTATCACAGTGAAGCAGGAGCATTACAAATCAATAGAGATATTCAAGGACAAGCTCCTTAAGCTTGGAAAAGTTTGTACAAAAGAGGAACAACAAGCCTTTGTCTTGCTTTGCCAAGAATTTAGTGACATATTCACCTGGTAGTATGGAGATCTGAAGGGTTTTAACCCTGAGTTGGCTCAACATACAATTAATTTAGAGCCCAACGCAAAACTAGTGCGACAGAAACAAAGGCCACTAAAATCTAATTTTGGAACACAAAGCTAGTGAAGGTAAAAGTATCATCTTTCAATCAAAGAACACTTCTCCAGAGGTTCAATCGAGGTCTGCGTCGAAGGAAAGAAATGAATAAAGATTTATTGGTAATGGATTTATGTGATCCTAAAACAAAGCACTCAAGATCACACTATCGTTGCCCAGCTAATTAAGACAAATCTTGTAGGTTTTCCTGAAATGAGGGAGAGGTTCTCATTGCTGAGCGGTTATTCAACATATAAATAAAATCACGAGTTAAAGAAGATCAATAAATGGCATTTCCCTGCATGGGGGTACTATGGCTTACAGAAAGATGTCATTTAGATTGTCAAACGCAAGAGCAACATTTCAGAGAGCAATGGATATGGCTCTCTCAGGTTTGATAAACAAGTTTGTTCTTGTTTATTTAGATGATATCATTGTTTTCTCCTGAAATGCTAATGAACACTTTGATCATCTTAGACAGATTTTTGAAAGATGCAGAGAGTATGGGATTTCCTTAAATCCAAAAAAGAGCATCTTTGTTGTTCACGAAGGTAAACTTTTGGGTTATATTGTTTCTAAGGATAGGGTTTCTATTGATCTAGAATGTATTGCAGCCATTTTGGCATTACCACTTCCTGCTCACAAAAAGGGTTTGCAGAGTTTTCTAGGAAGAATAAACTTCGTGAGGAGATTTATTCCCAACATTGCAACTTTATTGTAGCCATTGATAGCCATGCTGAAGAAAAACATTCAATTCAACTGGATGAGAGAAGGAAAGAACGGTTTTGAGCAGATTAAAGAGGCACTTGCAGCAGCCCCTACTCTTATCAATCCATATTTTGATAAGGATTTCATACTATACGCATTTGTGGGAGTGGATACCATATCCACAATGCTCTGTCAGCAAAATAATTAAGGTATGGAGCAGCCTATAGCTTTCTTTAGTCAGGTTTTACATGATTATGAAACTAGGTATTCATTCATTAAGAAGCATGTGCTTGTTGTAGTGAGAAGTCTCAAAAAGTTTAGACATATGATGTCTAATAATAAGATACATTTGTTGGTAGCTCATCCAAAATTCAAAGAGTTTCTGCTAAATAATGACATTAATGACAAGAGAGCAAGCTGGATAACCAAAGTCATGGAGTATGACATCAATATAAAGGTTACCAAGCTTGTTAGAGTAAGGGTTTGTGAGAGCAGCTTGCAAAAATTAAAGAAAATAGCAATGAAGAAGTCACTACAGTTCTGAATTTTGAAGAACCTACTATTACAGCTACTTGAGTTGATAGGATCCATCAAATGATTCATTACTTGCATACTAGAGATTGTCTAGAAGGTATGGACAGATCGAAATGAAGGTATTACAGATTACAAGCAATTCCATATATAGAAATTGATGGTGTTCTTTATAAGAAAGATTTCAATGGTGTATTCCTCAGATGTGTTTACC
Organism: Sequoia sempervirens; assembly: GCA_007258455.2. Lineage (NCBI taxonomy): Eukaryota > Viridiplantae > Streptophyta > Pinopsida > Cupressales > Cupressaceae > Sequoia > Sequoia sempervirens. Next base: position 11,993 of record VDFB02077886.1, read on the forward strand.
CAAATCAGACTGAAAGAATTCTCGAGGAATTCCATGATGGACCTGTTGGAGGTCACTTTGCACCATGTACTACAACTTTGAAAATAATGAGAGCTGGATATTATTGGATAGATTTGTTCAAGGATGCTCATGCTTATGTGAGAAAGTGTAGTAAATGTTCAATGTTTGTAGGAAAACAAAA
>VDFB02077887.1:0-34198 GCA_007258455.2 Sequoia sempervirens
ATATATGTGATCATTATGAATATGGGATAATAGATTCGTATAATAATCTATTTGGAATTTAGAGATGTGATTACAAAACAGGAAGGCCGATCAACCTTTTGAGTTCACGAGAGGTGAAGGCTTGACAGACTCGCCACCAAGTACGCCACCCATAGGGGGTTAAGCCTCGTGGGTTGGGAGGCATATGTGTCCTCTCGGGCTTGGTGGAAGGGAGGTAGTCTTCATGCTCTTATCAAACATGCCACCCATAGGGGGTTAGGCCTCATGGGTTGGGAGGCTTATTAGTGTTCCTGGGCTTGATCAAGGAGGATGACTAGCCTCCAAGGTGAACTGAGAGATGGAAGGGCGACCCACCTTCCATACTCTCGCAATACAAGGATAACTATCCTTGAGATTGCAATCAACAAGGTTTCTATCAAATTCCTAATATTGTTTCTATAGGAATATGTTAGGATGATTATTGATACTATCGATTTCTAACTCTTATGGAAAATAGTTGTCCTCATGGATTATGTTGGAAACTAACACTGTTGCAGGACCTAAACCAGGATTGTATATCTTGTAAAGGGAATTTCAATTGGTAAATTTATAATCTTAAATGTATTACATTTCTTATTTTGATTGAAATTGTGGTTTTAGGGCAAAATCTAGGAATATCCCATATAGGGGACATTACAAATCATTAATCATTGCACTTGAAGAACTTAGGAAGGCAATATAATACTTTTGAGTAGAAATTTTGTTTTCAATGGCTGCGAAATACCATTGGTAGCTAGCATAGATGCAAACCATAGGGCCTAGGTGGTGGGCAAGAGGCTGTTATATTGGCCAACCTTTGGTAGCCATCACAAAGTGTAAGTTAGAGGACGTTAGTTGCATGATGGCTCCTAGATATACATTTTAAAAATTATGATAAACCACAATACAATGATCAAGTAGGTGGTGTTTTTATGATACAACGAGTTTACCAATTCTACTTGTATATATAACAAAATTCCATAACCCTTGAGTCCAAACTTTGTCAAGCATTATAACTCTACCAAATCTTGCCCCTCTCTTATCAAATCTTTTTTAACCCCGCAAAGTTCATGGTCATCAATCATGTAGCGACAACAACCGCTTGAATGCAAGGCTCAAAACCTCCCATGAAAACTCTCTACACAACCCTTTCGTGATCTTACTTTAGTCTAGAAAATATATGATTTAAAATTTAGATTACATGGAAAATCTCTCAAAGCACTTGGGCATGCACCCCAATACTACCACAATAACTCTCAATATTCAAAACAATTTTTTGTTTTGTTTTCTAAATTGTGTTCGGGGTTACAAACTACTTGTAAATGGTGTGAAGATTTGAATAAGCACGGTGCCTTCCGAGTCACAAAATGAAAAATATGCTCTATTATTGAAAACAAGGTGGAACTAAGCTGTAATAATAACTTATGTATGTGTATTCAAAACTGAAAATAAGATTACCAAATCTGATTTAATGTATGTGATTGCACATTCATCATAATAGAAAAATCAACAAACAAATATGCCACTAGATTTATGTGGAGAAACCCTTTTGGGAAAAACTCCACACGAGAAAAGAAGGCAAGTATATTATTTATCCTCAAAAGAGAGATGCACCACAATACACTTCCTTGCTGTTCTTCTACATCCTGGATGCTTTCATGCACTTGCAAATAACACAAGATACAACTACCATCTCAAGGCTCCAATTTGTAGAACTTGTGGGAGGCAAAACCACAAATGGTAAACCAAAACAAGAGGTGCCAAAATCACTTGCAAAAACCCACCCCCCTTCCTTGGAAAACCAAGAGTCGTGATAATAAATTAATTAATGTGCAAATGGCTTCAACATGGGTGCCTAACCCATAGCCCCTTCAACTTCTAGCATTTGGGATGCTCTGATGATTAGCTTCCAGGTGGCACACCAATGGACACCTATTTCTGTCCAAACTTGGCTCCCCACTCAAGACTCTTCATATTTCCAATGTACATGCTTAAGAGAGAGTGTTTTGTCCTCTAGTGATGTGTAACCTCCACCAACATTAAATTCCCTCTTGAAAATGCAATTACAATATGCCAAAATTAAATACATTTCTCACATGTCCCATAGGTTTGCAAGGTAAATGTCACCTAACCTAACATCTATATGACAATCTGAACACTTAATAAGAGTGGAAAGTAAAGTTGCGTTATTAACAACAATAAATATTTACTAAATAAAAATAATTTAAAATGACTTAATAACTTAGTAAAGAAGGAACCATAGTTGCTCCTCGTTAGTCTTTGCATTCTCCTTTGCACAAATAAATTGTTTGCATAAAAAAGTTTTGGTACAAGCCACTCATAATTTAATTTAATTTTTTTGTGGGAAGAAGTCAAATAATATATACCGAGTATAGATATCTTAAATTACATTCATATGCAATCTGTTGCATTTCAAAACTGCAAATAATAGAATTAAAAAAAAATAAAAATTGTGGAGTAGTGATTGCTTGGGAAGAGTAATTTCAGCCCTCACTAGTGATGGGGCATTCAGAGTTTGTAAAAATTTCAAGTAAGTTAATTTGTTTATTCTATATGCAAAAAACAAGTGTAGTTATTGACTTGCATATAAAATTGTTGCATGTACTCTCCATGGGACCATAAGGCCTAAATTACTTTTTTTGACAAATCTTGAAATGTAGGTTGGATAGAATATTTCGAAGAATTTAATTACTTTATTGTATATTTTTTCAAGTCTCCTACTTGATCCATTTACAACTCAATTCAAAGCTTCGTCATATGCTTGAAAGTCAATAATTGTGGGCAAGTACAAAACAAGTAATGTGTTCTTGTATAAGGTTCATTTCTAGGAAAAAAGAGGAAATAGATCACTCTTGAAATTTAGAAAATGATTGAAGTTGTTAATTTCGATTTGAAGTGACTGTAAGTGTTACTAATTATTTTAAAGCTCTTATTGCTTCCACCATTTATTGTAATGTCCCTTTCTCAGCAGCCACTCAGGGTGACCACTTAGCCTTTTTAATTCCCAAAGGCTAAAAGTGAATAAGGGAATCCTTTGCTTAATTATTTAATATTGCCTTGCGTCAAGTTAATTTTATAAGGTGATATTAAGTAATTAATAAAGTAATGCTTTTAAGTGACTTAAGAGAAATATTTAAAATGAACTTTATAACGTCACTTAATTGTGAGCCGAAAATTAAGTGGGAAATATAAAAGGGGGAAAAAGGTTCATTTCTCACATTCTCCATATTACTTTCTCACATCAAACTTGTCACTTTATAATTGTGAGCGGAAAATTAAGTGGAAAATATAAAATGCGGAAAAAATTCATTTCTCACATTCTCGATATTATCTTCTCACATCAAACTTGGAAAGCTTTTGGAGGTTTTCATACTGAAGGTTTGGAAACCCTACAGTTTTAGTTTCGGTTGTGAAACCATCAACCCTAGTTGAAAATTGTGGGGAGAATCAATCAGACTTTCTACTTGCGCTTCAATGCAGATTTAAAGAATGTAAATGTGATGAATTTCTTCTAATGCAAGGTCGAGTTGGGTGCCAGTTTGAAAAGGGTGAAAACATGCTTCATTTCTGATTTTCGTGATTATCATATTCTGAGTTATTGCTTCTTCAAATGGACGAATTTTGGACCTCACTACATATTCTTGGAGGGCGTTTTATTATGAAGAAAAACCCTAGATGTGATCTTTTTCAGCAGAATACCTATGTTTGGGACGCAGTATTGCTGAAGCTGTAACAAACTAAGGAGGACGTGTTGTTTTGAGAAGAGGGCGATTCATATTTGGTTTGAAATCTGAGTTGAGTTTACAGCTAGAGGCCATAAGAGGTGACGTGTGAAGAAGGCTGAGGCTGGGCGCACTCTTAAACAGGAGAATTGAATGCCAAAAGGGGAATACCAGTTGCTGCTAGCATATTCTGGGCATCTCTGGGTCGCTTTTCTCACTGTTCAGCTGAAGCCAAACAAGTAATCCAGGTCTGAGCACTTCTTGCATTATATCTTGTAGGGTTTGGGGTTGTAGATGCAAGTCGGCACCTTAGTGAAGTGTCTAATGTTTTAAGAATAATCTGGGTCTGCTATATGTAGTTATCAGTTACTGTAAACTCAGAAAAGTGCATTATAAACTACTGCTACAATTTAAATATTATTTCCGAGTACCTTCCTGGCTGTTGTAAAAGTCTTGGCAAAGTGGCTCATTAGTTTTGAACTGTTATTGTCTATGATGAATGGGAAATGCTGTCTACATGAACTGTTGCGTATAATGGTGTTGATTAGTTTGTATGTCTTCAGCATTGATTATCTTTAATGTATGCAATATATTCCACGTGCTATATCTGAACTGAGTATCCAAAACAAATCAATCAAATCAAAGACACTGCAAAAATCATAACCCACAAGTCAGGAACTTTACATTTACCAAAAGTAAGATAATTCCAATGGCATGTTTGAATTAGATTTGGTTTATAGTACATTAGTGACTTTCTAGGTTGGTGAGATGGTTATATTTCTTCCTATGGCATTTAGTAGCTTTTAGTATGGATTTCAACAAAGATTTAGGATGTATATACATCTTTATGAGAGTGTGGTGAGGTGACTTAGTTTAAATCTCAAATCATTTTGAGATGCTATTTATCGTTATGAACTTATGTGCTAATTACAATAGAATTGTTGAGCAATTAAAGGGCCCATGTAATGGCTATTTTTCAAAATGTGAGCTTGTTTGACTCTTTTTTTTGTTAGCTCTATTGGTTTTGTTCTATCATGTTACTAGTAAAAAATATGATGTTAATCTAAACGATTGTGGCATGGAATGGCTTGTCAAAATAGTAAAATACTAATGGACATTTTCATATTTACTAGATGTATGTATAGTTTTAAATTTTCTAGGTGAGTAATATTTGTATAGGTTGACGTGACCTGGTATTTCATGACAAAATGACATTGAATGGTATTTTGTAGTTCCGATCTTTATAGGGGTCTAATTATTTTGTAGCTGCATGTGCTTATTTTTTAGGTGTAACAAAATACTTTGGCTTGGGGGAAATCTTGAAAGAATTAAGGATGAGGATAATAATGTTTGGGTGTATGGAGAAGATGATGAAGACATTCCCTTGAATTTCCTATCGCCACATCCCTTGCACCTCTTATAGTTGCAAGTGCTAGTCAGTAAAACTCTAATCTCATTGAGATTTTGCAATGGCACGCACTGGAAGGGTAACTTGAATGCTCTATCTTTTCTCCTTTGTATTAGAAGTGTCTTTTCTTTTGTATTCTTTTTATAATTTTCTTTTGGGCTGCCTTTGACTATTTAATGGTGTTTTTTTTGGAGTGCAGAAGAAGAAACGTACGCACGCAATCAATCCACAGTCATGGGAAAAGGAGAGTGAGAAGGTGCCCAAGAGCTTTGTGATATCGAGGGGCAAACTACCGCCACTGCTAAAGCAGCTACAAATGGACCTTCGTAAACTTATGCTTCCCCATACTGCCCTTAATTTGAAGGTTAGTATTAAACCCTACTTTTTAGAAAATTTAACAAGTTACTGTAAACAACATTTAGTTTGGTGACACTGTATATATATTTTGGGTTGAATTAAGTAAAATATCTATTGTAGATGCAACCTTTGCATTGAAATATAGGCAAGAAAATATCTCTTAATATGATAGTATACCGGTCACCCAACTTTAACACGATGTCAAGTCTTTCAGCATTTGAATGTAGACAAGAAAATATTGAAGAATGGAAATTTTCTGAAGTGTTGAATAGGAGGTGAATATTTGTAGTTCGAATCATGAGAAATGTATGAATTGCAGCCGGCTTCTAGGGAGAAAAGATACACTTCAGTACTAAAACATGTGTATTTGTCTTTCATATTAGAGTTTATGGTAAAATTTTGGGAATTCTATTTTTTCAGAATTTTGTGAAAAATTAGCCAATTGGCAAAAATAGCCCATGGAAAAAATCCTTAAATGCACAGTTCTTCTATGTATTTATATGATTACATTTCTGCCCAAGGGGCATAGACTGGATGGTTAATCTGTTGAAAGACACAGATAGTAGTTGCAGGTTTGAATTAGCTCATGTGACCGGAGGTTATAGGGACTGAGTAATTAGGGCCTCACAAATGGGAGCCCAGCTAGAGCCGATTGCATTTTTTTGTTTAGCTGGATGACTAAGGATATCTCTGAACATTGGGTTCTCCTTTGGAAGGTTATATTTAAAAATATAAATATATGTATTTATTTATTTATTTGCATAGCTACCATTACAGACGATGCCTCTTTTGCCAAGTTTTTCCTCGTTTGTTCATTTGGGTATTACCACACTGTGGAGTTGGATGTTGCTTTGAATACAATTCCACACTTAAGAATGCTTTGTGAGATTTGAACTTGTGCCTTGACTTAAAGGTTGTGTGCATAATCTCTTTTTGAACCCTGATTTTTTGAGTGCCTAACAGTCGAGAAGGATTTTTCCAGTTGAATTCACTCTGTTTGACAATAAGACTTATGCTTATCACTGGTTAGTTCATCATAATCTTAGTATGTGCGCAAGTATCTTGCATTGTTTCTGTGGCATGGATGATTATAGTTTTGCTCACTGGCAAGTTTATTTGTTTACATCTTCCAGATTTGTAGCATTTTGTAACATTTATTTGAATACAACCATGTTGTAAGCATTAAGCCTTCTGAAATTTGTTTAATTATATTGATTTCCATTTTTGAGATCAGGAAAAGAGAAAGAACACTCTCAAAGATTTTGTGCATGTTGCTGCACCTCTTGGGGTAACACACTTATTGGTGGTGTCGAATACAGATAATGCTCCTTATCTAAGAGTGGCAAGGTGTCCCCATGGTCCAACACTGACATTCAAAATACATGACTATTCACTAGCCGCTGATATTGCACGCTCCCAATCAAGGCCCAAGTCATCATCATCGGCACTTTTTAAAACCCCACCTCTTGTGAGTCTTTTATGAGTTACTGTATCTGTTATTGAAATGTTGAATTTTGATTCTGAAGCATGTTTTCAAACTTGAGTTATAAAATCTGAAATAACTTGTGTTTGATACTGTATGTAACTCTCAATTTTTTTGTAGTTTGTTAATCTGTAATTTCAATGTTTCAGCCATGATAAGAATGATAGACTGCAAAACTTAAGCTTGGCAGAGAGTGAAAAGAAATTTAATTTCTTAATAGAATAGAATGTTACAGCTACATGAAATGTTATGTTTTTAAATGTTTTCACCTTTTATTATGTGGACTGTTTCTTTTTAGGATAGGCTGACTTTTGGATGTTAAGAAAATGCGGTAACTTACTGTTAGTTGAGCAAATCTAGGAAAGTAGTTTGAACTGTTATAGTCAGGAGGAAGATTTTATTGAATTACCTCATTAGCCTGTCTAATTAGAATTCCTTGTCATAGTTAACCTATGAATATTTTTCCTGACAGAGTGTTGTGTTTGTGCTATTTAACAGATTGTTTTAGCTGGTTTTGGATCTGAAGAGCAACAGCTAAAGCTGACAGCCGTTATGTTTCAGAATATTTTTCCAGTCATTGATGTGAATACTGTGAGTATTTAAACTTAAAACAAATTCAATTCTAATTTTATTACTCTGCACCTTATTTTAGACCTCAAGTATTTTGCTTTTAGCAGTCAATCCTAAAATCTTAATCTATTTTTGTTTGACAGGTGAAACTGTCTTCATGTCAAAGAGTAGTATTACTTAGTTACAACAAGGAGACCAAGCTGATTGACTTCCGACATTATGCTATAACTTTACGACCTGTTGGTGTTTCTCGTAGGATTAGAAAGTTTGTGCAGAACCGTCAGATTCCAGATTTAAGGAGTCTCAATGACGTGAGTGAATTTATTACCATGTAAGAGCTCTTTCCATAAGCATTTGCACCCTTGAATTTGAAAAAGTAACTATAAATAAGTGCCTTGTCTCCTTACTTTGAAACTTGAGCCTTACTTTAGCGGCTTAGCCTATCACATTTTGCACTAGGAAGTGTGTTTAGCCAAACGGCTAACACATATCTGTGGATCCAAAATCTATAGAAGTACTTGTGGATTTTTTTGTAGCCTGTGATTATGGTTATCTCCCAATGATTCAATTTATAGCATTGTAACAATATAAAAAGACCTATGGTTAACTGCATTTAATTGTGGTCTAGGGCTGGGGTCTGGCTGGCTTTTTAACCATCCTGATTATTTTGGGGGAAAACTTGCCCCCCTTTAGCCTCAAACAATAGTTACCAGGAGATTCATATCCTGACCCCCAGCACTTGTCTCCTGTACTATACATGTCCCTGTATGGAGATGTCTCCCGAATTAGGAGACTTAAGATGAAGTTTCTTTGCATTTCGTATATGTTAGTTTTAGATCAGAAATGTAAATAAGCAGAAAACTCAACACATAAGACACATGAACACCACATTTTACCCTGGGAAAACCCTCCTACTCGAGGGAGAAAAACCCAGAAAATAATCTCTTATATATCAGATAAAATTGCAGAATTCTACATACAGATCAGGCCCTTGAATTTGGCCAAGACTTATACAAAATGTATGCTGCTTCTCCTTGAGCAAATAATAAACCTTCTGCAAAGAATCGGATCTGCTGCTAAAGAAGTGCAACTGCTGCTAGGATGTGAGAATGGAGTGAATGATTGTGATGTACAAATGAGATATAATCACCTCCCTTATATACAATGCTAGGCGACCTCTTCACTAGGTCGGCCCCTCTAGAAAATACAAGATATAAAATATTATTAGCACATCAAGGCCGACCTGCCTTGGAAATCATTTTATTAAAGGAAAAATATCTCCCGAAGCTACCAAACACTAACACTATATGTCTCCTTAATCATCCTTTGAAAATGAGGAAACTTCCAATAGAGCTTTTTCAAATATATTACATAAATTACATTGTATTTTCTAAAAGTGCTGGTATGTGGTTGACAAAAATTAAAAGAACTAAATACACTAATAGACTTGTAATTTTCTTTTAGTTTTTTTCATAAAATTTTACAAGCTTATTTTGGGGCAGAAAATTTCCTTATTAAATCCTAAAGAGGTAAGAATATGAAGTGAAACAATAATAAGGCTTAAGGTTTATACATGCATTGAAGTTTTATCAGTTGATCGAAAATATAGTCATTCCCATTTCCCCATACTATGTTATAAAAAATAACAGAATTCACCTTTTAGCTTTGTTATCTCCAGATGATTACGGGTTTTAAATATTTATTTTCTATCATGATGATGATTATCAAATATTAATATAATTAATCTATTTCAATACTGTAAAATGTTAGATTTATTTTTAAATTTTAAGCATTTTAATATTTAACATTCTTTAAAGATATCTATTGTCTGATATATTAAGTTATATATATAGCCATCTCTTCTTTTTGTACACCTCTTCTTTTCATTTAAATCCTGCTTTTTAAAATTGATTGAGAATTTGAGAGCAATAGGCAACACGGAACAAATACTTTATTTGTGTCATATGTTTGTTTCTCTTTCTATGCACTATATTTGGCATGAAATATTAATAACAATAGCATTTTTGTTTGTAGTTAAATTTTACCTAAATTTCAGTGTAATTGGCAACGTTGAACTAATTCTTCTTTTATTTCTTATGTTTTCTTCTCTTTCTCTGCACTATGTTTGGCATGAAATAACAATAACATTTTTTCCCATATCTTAATGAAAATTTCAGTATTTTCTTATCTGCCAGGCTTTTCCCGTTTTAAACTTGAGATATTGAATTCCCTTTACACTTTCCATTTGCTGTGTTCATACTGTGTAAGTGGAATGCTGCTATGGCATATGTTATGTGCTTACTCTAAAGTGCACTAAAACTATCAGTTTTACCAAAATGATAAACATTTATAGTTTACTGCTTCAGAACTTTAAGCTTCTGAAACTTTTTGACTATCCTCTTTCATTTGCTTGAAGTGCTCAAAGAAAACAATTTTCTTTTGCTTATTCATCCTTGCCTAACATAAGGTGTCCATTGTAATAAGCATTTTTAATGCTAATTTCTGTCTGAATAAGTCTTGTCTTCTGATTTTTTATTTTGTGTTTGGCCTTGGTAACCTTAAGTTATGAGTAAATTCTGTTAAGTTTTTATAGTTTTTATTGCAGTGATGATTTAGTGGCATTTTAAAATGGACTGGTGGACACTTTTGTGAATAGCCGGTGCTTGATTTTGTTGGATTCTCTAACATTAAATGGTTAACATGGACAGGCCAAACTATGGATCAGAAAGTGAGGTCGAGGATGAAGCAGCAACAGTTAAACTTGCAAATGATTATGGTCGAGTAAATCGAGCATCCTCTCAAAGTTCTGTGAAGCTTCAGGAAATTGGACCTCGGATGACATTGCAACTTGTGAAGGTTGAAGAAGGCTTATGTTCAGGAGGCATCATCTTCCATGAATTTGGTAAGTTGATGCATAACACGGTGGTTGTTGTTCCTTTTTTGAGAAATTTTTAGTCAGGTTTAGAATGGTTTGTGACATTTGCATTTAACTTCACATGAACCAAGCTGTTTAAACAAGTTCTTTTCAATGTTAAAACATTTTGTAGAGCATGTACTGTATTCTATCCACAATAATGATATTCATATTAAAGACATCAAATTTTCAGTCCATGATATCAGACTATGAGTTTTTCTGGATTTAAATGTGTAATAATTTTTTTCATCACATATTCCAGAAAGACTCATATTACAATATTCATGTTATAATCATGTATTTGCATTATTTGTATGAGACCAAGCTATGCCCGTTTATGGTGAAGCTTAAGTTTCTTCACCAATGTTTCTCTCATGTTGTATTGTGTTCACTGGCTTGGCTTTCAATTTTTTTCCTAGTCCTCTTGGAATTTAATAAATTCTTGAATAAGATTTATAGTAGTTGTATTGAACCATGCAAGAACTTATGAATTATGTTAAATATTTAATTGTAACATTTTATTGCTAGTATATATGGCACTGCAGTAGCTTTGTATTGTCATAAGCACTTGATGGTAATCCACTCAAGTTTTTTCATAGATCCAACTAATCCTATTAATTTTGGTAATTGAATATTTTGCTTTTGTTGGATACAGTGAAAAAGACACCTGAAGAGATTAAGATGTTAAGAGATAACATAGAACAGAGGGAAGCTTTGCGGAAACAGAGGAGAGCTGAGCAAGAAGCAAATGTTCGGCGGAAGGAGTAAGTATTCTTAAGTTGCACAAAGAGTTCTGCTAGTTGTCAAATGAAATGAGGTTATAATAGAGTTGCTGGTATAAGATGTCATAGTCAAATAGTAAGCCTGTCAAAGGATTTGTAGTTATTTTGATTTTCCTTTCTGTGCAAGGCTTATTTTTTGAGACATCAAATCCATTATCGTGAGCAGTTTTTTTCCAAAAATTTCAATGGCAAGAAAAACTGCCCATGCTAACAAATCGTCCCCTAAAACAAAGAAAACTGTTTTTTATAATTAAATTTCCGATTCACTTAAAAATTAAATGGTCGAAATTTAGCTATTTTAAAAATTTGTTAGTTATTTCTTGTTTTTCCTTTATTTTGGTTATATTTTGGACTCTGCTAAGTAATTGCCAATCATGATTTTTGGCTATATTGATTGAAGCCATTTGGTCTGTTCCTAGGCACCTGGTGTTAGGTTTTAGAATAGCGAGGTTAGCAAGTAGAGAGCATTTGTGGTTGTGGTAGCAATAGGGCTAGAATCATGTATGTTTGCACCCGTAAATTGGACAAGGAACAAAACTAGCCTTGGAATCTTGGTTCAAGTACATGTTAGCAGATTTTCGTTGCAAAACGATATTATGTAGATACCTGTAATTTTGGATTTAAGATTTTAATTGATGTTTCTGATGTGAAATTGTAGACTTGCCAAGGAAGCATTGAAGCGAAAGTCAAATAGGACAAATCAAGCCACCATGGATGTTGAGGAGGGTGAAGAAAATGATAATAAGGACATAGATGATGAAGAGTGGTATCGCCGAGAAGTTGGTGAAGAACCTGATTCAGGTTTCGATTTTCTGTTCCATCTGCTCTCTATGTTTCATTCCTTACTATTTATCACTTTTGCTATGCTTAGCTGTATTTCAACTTTGGGTTTTAAGCATTCTGATGGTTCTCTTGTGCAGAGTTTTTGATGGGTGTTTCCAGATCGCAAGATAAAAATCACAAGGGATATAGAAATAAAAAGACAAAGCAGGAAAAAGATCAGCAGTCTGGAAAGAGCACTGCTAAAACAGATAGTCATAAAGAGGGAAAGTTCAGTAAGAGTATGCACTCTGCCAAACCAATGAAGGATAGGGGTTCTAGAAAGCATAGTATTGCAGATAAAATTCTGTCCCAGAAGAGGAAGAGTTCTCAAGGATCTGCACATGCAAATAAACGGAGAAAAGGAAATAAATAGGGACTTAAGGATTTCAGGCTTCCGTCAAGTTAGAATGTAATTTAATATGTTTGAAGCATTGGTCATATGAACTTGGTATTTTGACCCCGCATTTGCGGCTCATCAACACTTTCTTTATGATTTATCGCTTGGATTTTGATAAAAAAAAAATTGTAGTGATTCTTTATGAAATCTCTCTACGTTCAAACATTCTGCTTTGATATTGCTTTTAATTGTACTTAGGAGTTAATCTGCAATTTTATATATTCTACAAATTAATAATATCCAATTTCTTAAACAAGTTGCTGGACCTGGATTTTCCTTTTGATTTTAATTAGACATAGTCTGCAAATGTTCATATTTTACAGATTAAAATATCTGACTACAAAATATGCTTATGGAGTCTTCTATAGCTCGGCATAGACGGTGATGAGACTGTAAACAGTTTCTTTAGATATTAATAGCAATAAATTCAAGTTAGTAAGCATTGACAGATAAACGAATAAGTTTCAGTATTTTTTTTACTTTTATGTGAGTCTTTGCATTCTAATTTCGTTATCGAATTGTTTGTCCATTGTACTGTAAGTTTTAGATAATAAAGATACTATTGTATCAATAGTTTCCATTGCCTGTAGTATAGTGGATTAATTGGCAATTCTCATCAACGGCAATGGAAAGATTTTAGCGACCATCGTCTTTGCTCGTGTGGTGGTGTTGCGTTGCATGATTTTCTCATTGAAACTTTTCTTGATCTAGCACAGTTGGAGCTATATGCCAATATTTTGAGTTTTGTCGATGTTTGAATATGAAAATTTGTTAAACTGTCCATTAGGTGAGTTTGTTTGGGTTGTACCTAGTCTAATCATTGTTCACCTGCACATTTGATCAGAATGTAATTATACGTGCAATTCTTCTAACAAAGATATTGACAAGTATGGTAGAGAATTGTTTATGACATTTTAGCTATTGTAGAGGCAAAACAAAGCAAGACAGTGAGTAGTATGACATTTAAAAGTTTGTTGGTTGTTCAGAGTATTTACATGCATGTTTACAAAGTAGAATGATGTATAGGAACTTTGTTGGGAGGAATGCCATTAAATTGATATACACGTTATCTAAATCACGTTATTTCTTTTGCAATAGGTAGTATATTATTCAATCATCTTTGGGATAACTCACATTTTTAGCCGCTTGAATGTTGTTTTTAATGATTTCAATTTTGTAATTTTCTTCTTTGATGGGCAAGGAATTCGTTAACTTCTTTTTGTTAAGTTGGTACATAACCTTGTACAAATGCTAGGCATCTGTTAAGATGAATTTAGATTTGCCTATTACCATAGTGCTTACAAAGTTGTTTGTTTCTTTGTAGGTTATGTTTTTAGTTTAGGGAGCAAGACTTGAATGATGGTTTATCTGAAGAATAATGCAATGTTCTCTTTTTCTCAGTTATAATCTTTGAGATGAAATATATGTAGATTATTTGTTTTTGATTATGATAAGCAGGGGTTTTGAAAGGGCCCAAACCCTTGTACCAAGTGAAGGACAGAGTATGAAGCACATCAAGATGCTAAAGAACCAAGAGGAGCAACAAAGGAACTACCAAAGACAAAGCATTACAAAACATTACAAATACCAACCCGAAGTCCAGGTGGTTTAAAGAATTGTTCCAAAGATTTTTGCTTTACCACTATATGAGGATCCTTCTCTCGTAAACTCCTTTCTTGTAACAGGGAAAAGTCATAAAACACCAGCAGGTCCCTCATGCAGCCCCAAAGCTTTAGGAGAGGTGTCATTGTTTATTGTATTGTCTTTATCTTAATTATAGTACGTTTGAGATAAAATATATGTAGATTATTTGTTTGTTGTATTTTATATATTAAGCACTTTGATTTTGCAGCATTTCAAAATTGCCAAATGAATGGTTGTTCATCGCATTTTATTAATTATTTTTGTACACAAACAAGGAATTTCCTTAGTCGTGCTTGTGGGTAATAGCATTTTAACAATGAATTTATTTTAGTAATCTATTTGACATGGCAATAGGCTTGAAATTTTATATTAGACCATAAGGTCCTTAGAACATAAAAAGTCCTATTATAACTAAGCTAGTATAGTCTTAAATTGTTTCTCATGCATGAGGATGAGATAAATGAATGACAAATAATTCTATAATACAATTAGAAGAATTTAATTAAATCCGACTTATGACATTTTCATAATTGATTCTAAATTTCTTGATTGACAATGTTTTGATTAAGGAAAAATAGGTTTTGAAGGGACCGAAACCCTTCACAAACCCAAAAAAACAAAGCTGCAAAAAAGACAACCTGCAGCTAACCAAAAAACCCAGCCCCCAAGCAAGGCCCATCAATATTTACAATTAGAACTTCTCTTGTGGGAGCGAAGAGTCATGTCGAAAGAAGGCCTAGAGAATTTTGCTTTCTTGCCCATAACAGTAATCCAGCCTTCTTCCACTTGTGTTGCCTTATCCTGCCAAGCCAGCACACTTTTTTGTTGAAGATGAATGCCTGCAGCCACTGTCTCAGTGATTTCAACATTATTCTTCCATGCGGGCACAAACATATCAGAAAAGCCACCAGAAATGATAGCGGAGCACTATCACCCGAAATGGCAGCCTGAGACCCAATCTTTCACTCTTTAGGGGTTTCAACAAGATGAATTTGTATAGCTTCAGCAGCCCCACCATTTGAGACGTCCGGGGGGGATGCCCCAAGACCCTGTGGTTCCGACGCAACCACATCGGAAAAACTCTTGTGTTGTTCAGTTTTCTTCTCTACCGTATAATGTTGTAGAGAGGCACCTCTCCACCATGTAGCCGTCATTGTTTTTTCTCAAAACCGCATTGAGCAGCAGCATGACTTGTTTTAAAATATCTTCTGCAACGGAAGGGAATCCCTTTGTAATCCAAAGATTGGACCCAAGAACCCTTAGGATATTTAAGTAAAATCTCAGCAGGCAATCCTTTTGAAATATCCATTTCAACCAATATGCGAGCAAAGGTGGAATGAAAAATGTCAAAGGATTCATCATCCACCAACAAAAAATCACCAAGGGCATCACCCACTTCTTCCAAGAGAGGGTCATTCCATAAATGGAGGGGAAGATTTGGCAACTGAACCCAAATATGGACTTGTTAGATAGACACTTGGAGCTACAAAGATACTTTTTAAGATTATTGAATGTATAAGGGATGTTGTCATGTACCCTTTTTGTAATAATATATGTTAGGGACTAAATTGTCTATTTCTTATTTTTCGCATCTTCTTCTATCCAATTTTTTGTATGTGCTCTTCCTTTTCTTTCACCTTGTGTATGTATAAGGCCTTAAAATATCTGAGTTTGAAGGCATGCCCAATGTTCTAAGTGTTTGTTAGTTGTAGAAGTTTTGGAGTTCCTCGTTTAGGCATGCTTTCCCATCTAAGTCCGACCTTTCCTTAGTATCCATTGGACTTTCAGACTCTCCCATCCTGACATGTCTTTCCTCCCAACTCCGCTTTTCCTTTATGCTTGTTAGAGTGTTGGACTTATCCATCTAGGCATACCTCACAGGCATCCTCTACCTTCATTCTCTTCTCCTATCAAGCTATCAAAGTTGTCCATCCTGTCATCCCTTTCCTCTGAGCTCTACTCTTTTCCCTTATCTTGTTGGAGGTTCAAACTTGTCCTAATCGTCATGTCTTTGCCCAACTTTGATCTCCAACCAATGGTAAACATATCTTTGACTTGTGAACTCTAACATTGTCATCTATTTACAGTGTTCATTTCACCCACCTCCATGCATGATCAAATCACCATTAATGCTAAGATAAATGATGCATCTTCTAGAAGGTTTTTTGTGAGCATAAAAGTATCATTTAATAATGGGGATGAGCTTCTATGTTTACACCAACTTTGCAAACCAAGAAAATAATGTCTATCACCATTAATGAGGTAGGTAGGGTTTCAAACCCTACAAGACCCCATACCATTATTGTGGAGAACAATTGCAGTTCATAGAGGACATTCCCCCATGCCTCCCAAATACAACAAACCACGTGTGCACAATTTCATGCGTTTTAAAGGGAAATGGCATCAAATAGGTAAGAGCTTTCTCAACCATGTAGTAGTGATGGATTGAAGCCACTATTGCAGAGTTTGACATCTTTCTAGATATATAATGGGTCGAAGAAAAGATAGAAATATTATTATTATGAAATCTACACAAATCCTAACTAGAATCACCATGAGCACTCATTGTTCGAGCATCCATGTCTGAAGATGAAAAATCATAGATCTATGGAGGTCAAGGGATGAAAGCTCCATAGATCTCATGTTGAAGGACCAAAACCCTTCGATTGAAGGAGTGGTCTCACACTTGCATTCAAGTTTTATTGATGCTAGATCTTTAATAATATCAAGTTGGTTCATTTGTAGATTGTCTTGGGAGTAAACCATTGTATTTTCAATTGTATTGCAATTGTGCAATTGATATTTCAATTATTAGAGCATACTATTGTATTCTCTATTGTGGTTGCTACCCTAGTTGTATCTTATAAGGGGTTTCAATCCCACATAATGTAACTGAAGGATTTGGTAGTGCTTTTGAAAAATTCTAGTTCCTTAGGTGTTTTTAGGGTTTAATGGTGATTAGTGAGTTGTTTAATAGGGGTTTCAGATACGTTCTTAGGGCTTTCTGCAAAAAACCCTAAGCCTAGGCAACACCATTGCATTTTTGTTTTAATTTGCGTTGACCGCGTATACCCCGTTGCTAGATCCTTTAAGTTATGACTTGAAGTCTTTAAGTTATGCTTTTACCGACCCCTTCTTGATAGAAAACCAAGCATTCCCATTTTTATGAATATTTTAATCTATCGCTAAAGAGCCTTGCTTTCTTCTAGGTCCCATTGGACACGCCTTGACATAGCACATAGCTCTTTCATTTCATAGAAGCAAGAAATATTTTTCTTTTCCTCCTGTGATTTTGCGAAATGATCTTTTAAAGCCCCATTGTGAGTGACGTGTATGGGTCGTCAACCAATCATATCTTTTAGTTCCTTTTTTCACACAAAAGCTTAAAGTCCCTTGTGAAACTCTTTTTTATCGTGCTCTGGGACCTTTTTAAGGCACACACTTTTTAGATCCTTTTAGTATTGCGCAAAGCCTTTGCATCACGATAGCCTTTGTTCCAAAAATATTAACCCTCACGAACTCACCAAATGCTTTTATTTCAACTAAAAGGTATGCATATAACCATTTTGCACAAGATATAACCTTCATAAAGCAAAGTTTTCTTGAGCTTACCTTTCCCCGAGTCCTTGAAATCATGACACGTGTCCTGGAGCTGTTCAAAGAAAAGGGATTTTTCTTTTTGTGGAAGGGATTTTGAATTCTTGCAATCACTGTTGATTTCCTTAGATCAATGGCTAACATTCAACATCAAGAACGACTATTATTATTTGCACTGTAAGGAAGCTAAGGTAGTGGAACAAATTCCTACACTAACCTTGAGAGGAGAATAATGCAAACTTTTACAAATCATTAACAATTACATAAAGTTAAACAAAAATAAAGACAAATATCATGCATACCACAACACAATGATTTACATGGGGAAAACCCTTTTGGGAGAAAAACCCCACACTCCAAAAGCCACCTAATATATTATTCAGAAATCACAAAGATTACAATATACTTGCAGAGCAAGCTTCTCACAGGAGTATCGCCACTTAGAGATCCAAAGGTAACACAATCACTATTAGAATCTCAAAATATATCGCAATACACAATCGTTAAAATATAATGCCCTCATAAAATAGGGTTGCCTTCTAGGGCAAGTCAAGATAATAAAATATCAACTGTTGGATATGAGACATAATGATGAATGGTCCAGATTTACAATAATAAAATATAAATAATTTTTTCCTTTCGGGGGCATTGCCCTCGAGCCCCCACCAAGGCGCACTACCCTTGGACCCCAATAGAGGGGATGATCCCCTCAAATCCCTTGTGGGGGGGCAACATCCCCCCCCACATCCCCTGTCATCATTGGCTAAACAATACCTTGTGTATCAATAGTACCTTATGTAATTGCAAGGTTGAGACACATTTTCTCAACACACACGTCCAAGCATGTGTTAACATTGATGGCGGATCTGAGCCTCAACTATTTGATTTTTTGTATGAATTCAGTGAACTACACATTCACAATTCATTGAAAGCATAAAGCAAAGGTTGTAGAGCGATTTCACTATGAATTTTTGAATGAGCTAGGGTTTTCAGCACCATTTCTAGGGTTCACAACAATCTTCACACTAATAAGCTTTCTCTTTGTGAATTGATTTTAGAAAAATTCTCTTCACATCTAGGGAAGTAATTTAGGGTTTAAGAAGGTGTAATTGTTTTCTTCAAAGAAAAATCTTTGTGAATTCTTTTCAAAACCTTAAAACTCTAGTTTAGAAACCCTAGTACTCAATTGTGTTAAGCCATGGTTGGAACTTCAAGAGGAGTTAAGCGGGGATTGGATGATGAAATTATGGCTCAATTGCTAGGGTCTGCAAAATGACCTAGGGTTGGTCAAGGGTATGGAATTCCGTCAAACATAAATTATAAATAAAAATGATTGTTGCAAAGATGCCATCATTCCTATCCATGGTTATGCCTTATTTAAAGATTGTTTTAGGAATTGTTTTGCAGATAGACCAATCTTAAATATCTGGAGAATGGGATTGGGAAAATTGGTATGCCCTAATGTTTTCATCAATGTTGACCTAATTAGAGCTGTGGCTAGGGCATACAACCCAAGTACTAGGGGCATTGTCAAGAACAAAGGTGTTAAGTTATTGACTTTGGATAAAGAATGGATATTTGAGGTTTTTGGTTTAAATATGAATGCTCAATTGCCCATTGATCTAGGGGCATTGACAAGGGAATATCATAGGTTAAGAGACAATTATAGGGTAAAATGACTACCCAATTTTAGGCCTAGAGGGCCAAAAATAGAAATTTAGAGGTTTATTGGAGGTGACAAAAGCCATTCAATTATGATATTTTTGAAGTTTACTTGCAAAAGACCTATTTTTCTCTGTGTCAGGTACTGGGAATTGATTGTAGGACTGAAATGCTAGTAAATTTGATGGTTTTGGCTATTGAACATCCAAGGTAGGGATGTAAACAGGCCAATGATTATGCAAGGTATGTTGTAGGGGAGCTTCACAACGCTTTAAGTTCCCTCAACAATGATTCCAACATTGTCCACTTTAAGTGGTATTTTTATTGTGTCATGTGTTGCTTTATGCTGGGAGAAAGATCTGGGACCCTAAGATAAAGGTAAGAGCCTTCAATGAACATGCAGTTGTGCTCCCTATAAATAGGAATGGGTTTACATTTGGGACAATAATTATGAAACTGATAACTATTGCATTTTTTAGCAATATTTTGTTAGAAGTGTCCTCAAGAATTTGGGATTTTCTATTGATTGGGGTCTTTCAAAGCATATAAGGAGACTTTTAAGGCTAAAGCAGCTCTAACTAGAGTCAGGTTTTGATCAAAATTGAGGATATTGGTTCTTTCATCTAGAATCCACTATTATCAGGGTTTATGGCTCCCTAGTGGCTCCCCATATTTTGCCTAAATTAGTCCCTAATAGAATTGCATATCTTGAAATAATTTGGCAATTGAATGAGGCAGATACAACTCATTTCAAAAATGATAAGAAACATGCAATTCTTCCTTCCACACTCATATTCTTAGACTTCATGGTCACATCCAAAGAAGGGTTGGAATTGATTCTCAACAAGTTGATACCATGTAGTATGAAGTGTGATAAAGTCAAAAAATTTGATCCTAAGCATTTCATTCATGATACCAGGACACGGTATAAGTCATTTGCATTCATTCATGAGTTTGATCTTGTTGAGGATCTGATCAGGAATTTCCCTTCTACTTTAAAGGCTACACATATTAGGGAGCAATGGATCAAAATTCAAATGGCTAAAGAGAGAAGGAAAGGAGTGGATCCTTCTTATAAGGGAGAATATATAGATATCTAGGATCCAATATTGAGAATAATGATGATGTTGGATGACACAACGGATCTATTAGCCAATGTGCCATTGAAAATTCCATAAAAGGATGAACCTGGTCCCTCTTCATCCCATACAATAGAGCAATAGATACCAAAGAATGTTGCACCTTTGCAACAAGTAGCTTTTCCTACTAGGTCTTCAGTTGATTATCTAGTTGACCCCAATGAGTTCCCAAAAGATTCAAATTTGCTTTAGGTAATGTACCCTCCTAGAAGTATTGTTGCAGAAAGAGCATCCACATATAGGATGCTAACTAGTTTTGATATGGGTGATCAGGTGGTGGATGATGTAAGAGCACTTGCATGCAATTTATGGAGGATGAAAAATTCATCACCACAAGTGAAATTAGGGATTATTTAATAAAAAGAAAAGGTGGGGAGTTAAACCAAAATTTGAATAATTAGACTCTCACCAAGGATAAAATAAATGAATTCATCAGTCAATTTTGGGATAAGGTAAATAAGGAGATGGTAGACATGGCACCTAAAAAGGGAAGAGAGCTTGTGAAGGAGGGTGGTTTCCTATTACTACTAGGTTGGGATAGATCATCTACAATTGCATTTGATACAATTAGAAGACAAGATGAAAAATAACCCAGTGTTGACATTAGAAGAACAAGCAAATGCCTTATATTTTGGCTCAGGGTTCAACCCAAGGTTTGAAACACTAGCCATCTAGTCAATCTTCCTTGAGACCAACAAACCAAAGGTCATTGATGACACAAATGAATTGACTGGAAACTTGATTTTTCAGAAGAATGACTAATATTAGTGCCTTGCAAGTTGCCACACTGACGGTTAATTTAGCTATGTTCATTGAAGCTAGGGTCAAACAATTGGAAGCTATTTTAGAAAAAGTTAATAATGAAAACTTGAAGTTGGAGGAGCAATTGAATGTTGTGTTTGGATTGCTGCCACCTCCTAAATCAGGAGTAAGTGAGAAGGAAGATGAAGAAAAGGTAGCACTAAATGTTGAGATCAAGTAATTGAAAATAGAACTTCATAAAAGGGAGGAGTTAGAATTAAAGACAAAAAGAGATCAACATATAAAGCTTTCTGAGATGATTGACAAATTTTTTGGTCATAGATTGTCATGAATTTTGAGTCTTCTTTAGGTGACATGGAACATGTATAAAGAAGTTAGAATAACATGTATTACTCATATTGTTTTGAAGAATAGTTTACAAGGTATCATTGATACTTCGAGTCCTAGAAAGGATATGGTTAAAATGATGTTGTTAGTGATAAAATTTGATATATACATGCCCCAAAGGAATTAGAAATTATTTATGATGCTCTAGAAGATATTGAAGATAACATGATTATACACCAAAGTTTCCAATTAGGTATGGAAAAATTTCTTGAAGTATTTGATGACCTCAAGTATAGTCTCATGTCCAACACAATGAATGAGGAGGGTGAGATGAAGGAATATAACGAATGGAGGACCGACTTTATTAGTATATTACCTCCCATCATTAACCCTATTATTGAAGGAGGAGTTTTGAATGTTGAAAAGATGAATACTATTATAGATAGGTTGATAAAGTTGGAAATGGGTTTGGAGAGGTTTTCTAAAGAGGTTAAAAAATGGACCGAGGGTGGATATGAAATCATTTGGTCCACATTAGAGTAGTCTTGGCACATCCTTGGCCATTAGAAGAAATTGTTGTTGCATGAGTGGAAAAGTACAACTAATCAAGTGAACAAGCCTTTCCAATTTTATTTCATTATGGGCATCAACAAACATCTTCTTGAACTTTTTCCAACTATTTTATCTTCTAGTAGAACATCTTTTGTCTCTTGCTAGTTGTCCTCTTATTTTTGTTTGATCCTAGGACAAGATGGTCAAATAAAAATGTGACATCTGTTTGTGGCCTGAGGCCTTTTGCACCCTTGTCTCTATTAAAGGGAATTGAGGCGCTTTTGTAAGGATCTCAGAATTTTGTAAGTAGAGAGTCTATATTTTAGTTCTATATAGTTTGATCTAGGTTTTCTTAGAGAAGAAATGTCAATTTAATTGATAATTTTGTATAACAGTACTAGTTCAATACATATGCATCTTGTAGCAAATTTTCAATCAATTGTCTTCCAAATTGTATACCTCTTTTCAATTATGAATACAAATTGATCAAGGATCATTTGTGTTCATCTTTGTACATTTGCTGCAATTGAATGTTTCTTTTATAGCTTTTATTCAAGGGATAGATTAAATTGCTGCATTAGAAGTATTGATAGTTTTGAATGTATATAGAGATTATTAAGAAGAGTGTATTATAAATTCTAGAAGATATTAATTTAATTCATTGATATAATAGCTTCCATTGAATTGGGTTAAATTCTCTTATTTAGTATCAATTGCAATTTATTTGACTTTGTGGCCTAGATTAAGGCACCAATCTGAATGTATGCTCTAGTTGCATGTCCATGATCAACAAATTTGAAAATCAACTTTCCCTTTCATTTATAAGTTATTGCATAATCTTATATACATTTTCTCAAGCCCATAATGCATAAAATACCAAGAATCTAGCCACTAAGTAAGTTTTATCCATAATTCTTGGTCATTTAAAGAGAGCATATCTATTTGAAGCAATATCTTTCATTGATTGTACGAAATCCCAGTGGACATTGCATAGGACCACCCTCCTAGGTTTTGCAAAGCTTGAAGTGTAGAGGAGAGAATTGTTAAACTATCCTCCTGTTCGTTGGCCAAACCCCTAGAACAATTGATCATAAGAGTTGGCTACTCCTTTAGATAGTTCTAGGAATCAATTGTAATACTAAAATATAAACCGGCAGGGTTCTACATGTTTATTCTATTTGTGAACCCAATATATAATCCTAGGTATTATGTGAATGAAAAATATTGTTTGAACTTGTTATTTATCTATCCTTTATCAACATAACCCTATAATATTTAAGGTGACCACGTGAATGTAAAAGGGAAAATTTATAGGTTCGCTAGACTTGAGCATAATACATTTGGGTAAATTAATGAAGTTTGAAGCATAATATGGGGTTGATAATGTTGTTGCATAAACATTGCCACCACCTAGGGTTTCTAAGGTTCTAGATTTTAAATATTTAAATCCTAACATAGAAATAACCAAATATTTTCCTTAATATTTAGTTCTAATGACCCAATTAAATATATTTAAGTTTGTCCAAAAATATTTACATTAATATTTGTCAGGGACATTATAGTGTTATTCGAGTCAGTGATTAAAATTAATATATGTAGAGGGCTTAGAGAATATTGGCACTAATATCTATTAGGGATATTACAATGATATTAAAGATATTTTTCCTGCCAACCTATAAATCATTCTAAAAAATAGTTAATGTATGGTGGAATGAGCTCTTCAAGATTCAATAGTAATAAGAACAAAGGTGATGATGACAAGTAGAGAATAGTGGTTGGATATGTTGATAGACCCCCAAACCCACTTTATTTAACATAGAAGAAAAAAATGTTGCTAGCTCTAGTATATATGACTCAACAAAGCTTTGGGAAAAAATCCCTTTTCTACACTTCATGGTATTGATGAAGTCATCAATAAAAGAAATTGTAAAAAGGTTTGCAAGGTAACAAAATCTACTAGAAGATTTGAAGGTAGATTTATCATTTAAAAACTATGTAGAATTCTCTTTCCAAAACTATTTGGAATGGATAAGGACATAAGGTACAACAAGACAAGGGAACCAACAAAAATGGATTAAGAATGTAGAGAAAAATATGCAACCACAAAGTATGCAATAAAATCCAATTATGACAAAACATCATAGGATGGGGAAAATTAAAAGGTGGTTAAGTAGGATATTAGTGAGTGTGGCAAGGAAAAAACATTCTTGTAGGAAAAGTAATAGTTAAAACTAAAGCCTCAAAAATCCATAAAACACAACATTAGAGCAACTAGTATATAGAAATAAATTTCATTATAAGGCACCTCCTAGTCAAAAAGGGCTTTGATGTTGCAAGGGAAAAAATGATACAAAAAATAAGCTCATAAGAATAAAAATTTTCTTCTCATGCAAAGGTTATAGGACCAAGCCACAAATGTTGAATTAAAGAAGAGATGAAACTAGAGGAAGAATCAAAGAAATTTGACAAAGAGCCTGAAAATAGTTGAAGGGACCTAAACTTATGATGAATATACTCAAGCATAATTTAATTTAAGAAGAAAAAGAAGAAATGAAAATAGAGGTTCAATAAATTACACAGAAGCAAAGGGAATCCACATTCAATGTCGCAGGTAAAGATTCCTTGATAAATATTTGTAGTGTTTTTTAATGAGCTCTCACCTTAGGAAAGTGTTTGTTGTAAGGAAGTTAATGAAAATTAGTGCAAGAATTTGGTCTTCATGAGAAGTGTAAAAAATGCTAAAGGTTACCACTTTCAGCAAGGTATATATGAATCCCTTACATGAGGGTACAACTCATGGCCAAGAAATAGAAATGATAAGGGACACCACTCTTAATAAAGAGTATGAAAATCCCTTGTATAATTCAAAAATTATGGCAATTGAGCGTGAAACAAAACCAAAGTTGCAAGAAAGTGAAAGTAAACAAACCTTGGAGGAACCCATAGTGCAAGTGAAAGGTATGGAGTTTAAGGATGAAAAGGTCATCTTATGGACTTCCGTGTTTGCAAATTATCAAGAGATTCGTCTTATTGAAGTCAAGGATAAAACATCACTTGATGAATGTACAAGTGAGAAAGTTGTTCCTTTATGGTGCATATCCATCAATCCTCCCATGATTGATGAATTGCAAGATATTTGTAAAAATGAAAGTGAGAAAAATCTTGTGAGCCATCAAGACGAATTTGTTGATTTAAGAAAACTACCCATCAATATTGAAAAGATTGAGTTAGAAATAAATAAGAATAATATTTTGAATGATTATCCTTATGAGGGTGCAATTGGAGGGGTGCTTTATTTAATTTTAATATTGAAAATTTGAACCATAATAATGAACGATGCCAAGGTTTCTACTTCAAAAAAGGAAGGCAAGAACTATGACAATATTTATGTTATTAGAGGTTTTATGCTTCATGCAATATCATGGCTAAATTGTTATCATCTTGGGAAACATCACAAGAAAGATGAAAGAGTCCAAAGATGTCCTTCCATAATAGTATGTAATCCAAGTACCAAGCTAACACACATAAACAACAATGTAGAAGCATCACCAAGTGTTTAACCAAACAACTATAGAAGGAAGATATTGTGAAGCACATTGAGGTTGAATTTTTGATGTGTTTATCCTTATTGATAATTCACCATACCATGCATGGGGATAAGTAGACAACTTAATTTTTCCATGGGAAACCATGAAGTATGCAGTCAATTCTATGTTGAGGAAACTAACATTGTTATGTGTGTTCAATGAGTGCATTCTATGGGTGACCTTTCACAAAATTAACAACTTAAGTTTGAAGAAAAAAGATTTGGCACTTGGAATTTCTCTTTAAGTTTGAAGAAAAAAGATTTGGCGCTTGGAATTTCTCTTTAAGGAGTCTTTTGGAGTGGTCATGGAAAATAGAACTTCTTGCAAGGGACACATATTATATTATTTTATGCTAATCCACATGGCCTTTATTCTAGTATTCAAATGTCTCCAAATCAGCTTGGTATAGTGCTCCATTATGTCCCCAAGATTGTTAGCAAATAGAAGATTCCAACATGCCATGGAATTAGAAATCAGTTGTAAGAATGCCATTAGCATTCCTTATTTCTCAAAGACTAATATGAGAACAAGCCACCACCAAATTGGTGTTTACAAGGAATGCATGTACAAGAGATCTCCTAGATGCCTCATGGGAAACATTGAGTTCTTAGTCATACCATTTAGTGTGATCAATGCATGAGCTATTCTCCAAATTATGGTGAATCAAGTATTCAATGGTCAAACAAGACAATTTATTTTAGAATCTATAAATAATATTTTTATATATTGCAAAACATAGAAGGATCATATGAGACAACTAAATTTGATCATTGGGATTCTAAAGAAATAGGTTTTATTTGTAAAATATTTTAAATGTGAATTACACAAATGTATTATACATGTGCTATACTATTATTTCTCAAGGCATCCTTCATATAAAGGAATTTGTTGACACGAAATAAAGGTGCTTCAAGGAGATTTTTTCAATGGCTCGCTTTAACATTCATTGTTCGAATGACTCCCTTGCTTGTGCCCACCCTGCAACTACCTTCATGATCTCTGTAGATGCTACCATCAGGTCTTCCTATGTTAATGACACCTTGTTGGGCATTAATCCTTCTGTCTTCGGGTCTTTAATTTCTCTTGACACCTTGCTTGGCGATGTTTCTATTGTCCCTAGTTGACATGTGTCTAGGCTTGGGGTTGTTTAGAACCCCACTTCTGGTGTTGTGGATGTTGCCTTTGCCCCTCATTTAGTGACTGCTATCGATGACTCTTCCCCTCCTCTATTTCTTGCTATGTTTGATGATGTCTTTAGCTTTTCTTAGGCTTCTAGGTCTACTCCTTCTTGCTCTTTTCATGTGGATTTCCCTCTTCTATGTGCCAAACTATCCTTGATGGTGGTTTATGGTGTGGATGTGGTTTGAAAATGAGGATTTCAACCAACGTAAAGGTATAGCATGCAAATTCTCCAACCTCTAGCCTTCTCTTCCCGACTTGCAAAAATGGGTGATGGACTCTTGGAGGCCCCTTGTGGCTGGTAAGATCGAGATTTTCCCCTATATTAAAGGTTCTTCATTGCTTCCTTTACCTTTTTTGAGGATAGAAGCTTGGTGCTAGGTAAATTGTGGGCTTGGGTAGAGCACTCTCTCTTGTTCAAACCCTAGAAAACCTCCTTTAACCCCCTTACTGAACCACTCCATGTGCATCCTGTGTGGGTTAGACTTCTAAATCTTCCCCCCAAATTTGAGAAGATTCTTGTTATGATTCCATTGTAAACTCTATTGGTCACTTTTTAAAGGTTGATGATTCCAATTCCTACATGGGGCACTCTACTCTTGCTCGCATTCTTGTGGAGATCGAAATCTCCACACCTCTTCACGGGGATGTGGTTTTAATGGTTGGACATAGACCTTGAAATCATCTACTTGATTATGAGAGCCTCCATTTTAGATGTTGCTTCACAACTAGTCACTTGGCTTCAAATTTCTCTCTCTTGCGTCATAAAGGCCCTACTACTTGGTGGAGGAACTCTATTGATGATCACTTGACTATCCACACTTGAATCTTAGATGAATGTCTTCTCTTAGGATAATGCAGAGCGTCCTGCTTTTGGTGTGGATTGGTCGTGTCTTGTTGACCTTGATGGGGCTTCTCTTGTTATGTGCTCTCATTTTTTTTTGTCAAATACTTCTTCTTTGCTCCAAACTTCTATTGTGGTTGTTGAGCCTAGTAATCCTTCTATTCCCCCTTTGAATGTTGATGTTCTTCTTATGGGGGTGTCTCCTCCTGTTTCCCTTTGCTATAGGAACTTGGATGACTGCATTGCTTGGACTGTAGTTCATAGGAGGAAAGGTATTTATTCTACCTCTTCCAATTCTTATCCTAGTGTAGTGTCAAATAAGTTAATTATATAGGGTTGGGACCCTCTCTTTGGTCCTATGCTTTGGTTAAAAACACTACTAGTCTTTGGTTATTTTTCCTAGTCTCACTACTAGTGAGACTCATCCTGCTTATCTATACGACTGCCTTGTAACATGTCCTAGCCCTTTTCCTTGGTTTATCTAATTAAAATAAAGGAACTTCAACGATGATCTAGAATTTGTTAGAGTAAGATCAAATTTGATTTATTTTCACAAGAATACAAACTAGGTAGAAGAGGAAGAAGTAATGCTCACATTTTGCGATTGTGTGGCAAAAGAAACAAGACAAAAATGGTTGTCCATATAATGACCGAATTTGGGGTTGCTATCATCATCATTCCCACCTTTTACATTACATCATTTGCAGCTACAAAAGGTGCTTTTAGTTATGGGATTGAGTAAAGGATGCCTTAAAGATTAAGGAAAAACAAAAATGATAATTTTTATATTAATGGAAAAAGGAATGCAATTGCCAATGTCTTTCTCAAAATGGTTATTCCTTATTCTATCGCTATCATGTTTGGCAAATAGAAAAGTTTTATCATGATAAAAATGCCAAGAATATCATGGTTTCTTACATCCTAGATGGAAATGTAAAGATTAACAAGCATATGCCAACAAATGGTCTTGGTGGGTATAAGGGTAGAATCTTTCCAATGCTTGAACTTGAGAGCAAGTAAAAGATTGGGAAAATGTGTTCATGGAATCTATCATGAGTCTACCCAAGGTACAAGGTAAAGTTTACATTAATACTATTGAAGAAAAGATAAATGAATATGCATATTTCCTTAGCATTTATTTTAAATTCAATGCACATCATGTGGAAAAAAATATTTTTTAGAGAAGTGATAAGGATACTTGGATTGTCTAAATATTTTGATAGTGATGGAACATGTTTTATAAAAAATGGTGAATAAGTGAGTTGAAGAATACTTGAGGGAACATGTTTTAGAACATAAATCCATAAGAATTAAATGGTTGCACTTGGGAGGATATTACTGTAACACTATCCAACATCTATCTCTTAAATTTTTTTTATGTATGGAATTATGTGTTTGTGATGCACTAACTTGCATTGATTTAGTGTTCACGAACAACAAAGTGTTGCTCATAAGGGCAATAGATGTCATTGTTTTCACAAGGGTAAAAAAATTGGAATATGGAGCCATCACAAATCAATTGGTTCATGGGGACAACCTACTTGCAAGGAATGCTATTTCATAAGAAGTAATATTTCTAAACTATTTGAACTTGCATTGCCTAAGGGCAAGCAATTTTGAGTTAGGAGGCTTGTCATGTCCCCATTTTGTAATAATTTGCTATGAACCAAATTTCCTTTTTCCTATTTCCCACATCTCTTTTAGTTCAATTTTGTGTGTACTTCCTATTCTTTCCCCCTATATCCATTATGGCCTTTGAAATCTTTGAGTTTGAAGGAATTTCCAGTCTTCTAAGTGTTTGTTAGTTTTCAGAGTTCCTTAACCAATCGTGCTTTCCTATCTAAATCCAACCTTTCCTTGGTCTCTATAAAACTTTTAGACTTCCCCATCCCAACATGCCTTTCCCCACAACTCCACTTTTTCTTTATGCCTATCACAACATTAGACTTATCCATCTAGGAATGCCTCATGTCGATCCCTTACCTTAATTCCCTTCTCCTTCTAGACTATAAAAGTTCATTCTATCACCCCTTTCCTCAGAACCCCGCTCATTTCCCTTCCCTTGTTAGAGGTTTAGAATTGTCCTTATCGTTATGCCTCCTACTTGAACTCTAATCTTTGATCGACGGTAAGAGTCACAAAGTATCTCTAACACATGAACTCTAACATTCTCACCTATTTACACTATTCACTCCACCTATTGGGATTTATCGATAGGATGGAGCAATAAATTTAGCCAATTATAAATGAAAATCACAAAATTAATAAAAAATACAAAGGTAATGAATTTTAACATGGTTCACCCAATGTGGGATTTTCCAACAAAAAATAAGTTACATAAACCTCTAGCTATTTCTATAGCTGCGTACAACTACAAACACATTCACGATCTATCTATACATAATGATTTCATTGCTATGTGTTCATCCACAAACCCACACTCTTTTCCCCGCATGCTATTGCATGTGACTTATCTCCAACACATGAATTGTAATCAAAATTCCACACATTTCTATGTGCTCCATCACATTAATGCCATGACTCTTGGCATTTCAAATTCACAACAAAGAAACTAGTTGTTTTGGGCAATTACAAACAATTTTCATAACCAAATTTATCAACAAAATTCCTTTATTAAAATTGGGAAATTTTTGCTTCGGGGGTGTTGTCCCCAAAGCTCCACCATGGGCTCCACCCTCAAGCCCTCATCGGGGGGAATGGTCCCTTGGACCCCACAGGAGGGGCTTCGCCCCCTTGCACTCCCTTGTTAATTATTTTAGGGGGAAAACACAACTGCCAAAGTTGCCAAACTCTTAATACTAGATCATGATCAAACTCCACAAACCAACACCACCTACCTCCCCACATGATTAGACAACCATTAATGCTTAGATGAATGACACATATTTCATAAGGTTTTCCACAAACATAAAAGTATAATTTAACAATGGGGATGTGGCTCCACATGTACACCTAGTCATGCCAACAAAGAAGGAAACATTGACCATCATTAATAAGGTACTTAGGATTTCAAACCCTACAAGATCCCACACTATTATTACAAAAAATAATTTTAGTTCACAAAGGACATTCCCTTATGCCTCCCAAATATAGCTAACCACATGTGCACAATTTTAGACATGTTTCAAAGGCAAACGATATCAGATAGATACAAGCTTTCCCAACCACATACTAGTAATGGGATTGAAGATGTAGATTTGACAAATTTTTGTGTGTATAATGGAATGAAGACAAGATGAAAATATTTTTATTATGAAAACTACACAAACCCTAACTAGAAATCATTGTTAGCACCCAATGTTCAAGTGTTCAAATTTGAGGACGAAACCCATGGATCTATAGAATTCGAGGAACAAAAACCTTAAGATCTCGTATTGGAGGATGAAACCTCTTCAATCGAAGGAGTTATCTCACACAAAGGTCAAATTTTGGTTTAATTGGTGGTGGATCTTCTACAATATCAAGCTAGTTCAAATTGGAAGTTGTCTTGAGAGTAAGCCATTGTATTTTCAATAGTATCGTAGTTGTGCAACCAATATTTCCATTATTAGGATATTCTATTTATTGTTTTTTGTGGTTGTCCTAGTTGTTTTTTATAAGGGGTTTCAAATTGCATAATTTAAATGAAGAGTTTTACAAATATATCTTGTTTATGAACCCAATTTTTTAAATTTACGTATTTTGTGTACAAAAAAACCTGCTTAGATATGTTATTGTAGGAGTTTATGGTGAACTCCTCAACACCCTAGGGTCACCTGCAAGACAATAAATTCCACAAGAGAGATAGCAAAAATATCATGCTATGATTAAGGATGCAAGAATGCCAAAATAACAACCACACTGAATATATCAATGTACATATGATGCCTTGCTTATATAGGCAAGGTGAGGAATAAGATTAGACAAGATCATGACAAGTGTCTTAATCCTATCACATGAGACAACTAAGTCATAACAACCTAGGACACAAGCATTAAATAAATTCCAACTAGATAAGATAAGTGACAACCAATGCTTAACTAGAAAGATTCCCTCCTAAGACCTAAGTGGACTTAACAATGTAAATACGACCTAGATAAGACTAGGTAGGAAAAATACTTATTTACACCAACACCCCCCCTTAAGTCCAACTTAGGGAGTACTTATGCAAATGAAACAAAGATGGGTCCTGACTATGAGACCATGTTAGGTACCCATGTACAAATGCAAATGGAATCTCTCACAAATGGAGAAAAGGAGAAAACCCATTGGGACAAAACTCCTTTCCAAAAGAGATGAAATGCAATAATGCTCTCCATCAAAAAATGTTAGGACGAAGCCCCATTCAAGGAAAAAGAGCCCACCATAAGAGAGACAAAGAAGAGACCATTCAACCCCCCCAATGAAATGATCCATCACAAAACCAATCAATATCCATCCACACAAAGGATGACAAGAGAGACCATACAACCCCCTCATAATGACAAAGAAGCACTGGAAGCACACTTGTGGAGTAACACCAAAATCCTTAATTCGACAAGCAAAGGAAATATATCTTTGATGCTAGAAACCATATTAGAGTCACTCAAGGACTCAGGTCATAATCATGATAAAGCAACAACAAACCCGATGCCAAAGAACATTGAAAAACTCTCAAATTGGCATAACCTTGAAATCTATGAAGCAATAGTCGATTGAGAAATGATTTGGAACTGAAATGAAGTGCATAGATCAAAACTGCACCCTCCCAATTGTCAAAACATCCAAGTAATCTCTACAACACGCTTTGGGGAAAAACTAAAATAACGATCAACTTAGGACAAAAATAAAAAAAGTGCATGGATGGAAATGTAGAACTCTTCAATACATTTCCAACACTGTAAGAATCGTGAAAATTAGAGATTGAGGCAAAAAGTTATGAGCTCGGGAGCCATAAAACAAGATTTGACTTCAACTAGTAATAAATGCTATAGAACAACAAAACTATGCAAAATAACCTGCACCACTACAAAATTCATAGCGCCAGCTTTCCGATGACATCTCATTTGAAAAAAATTGCCTCCTGGATTGCAAGTTATGACAAAATGAAAAAAGCCTATAAAAGGACATTTGAAGACTAACTGAGTGGAAAATTAGAGCCCTCGAGGGTTGGGGCATGGTCCTCCATGTGACTTGGGTCGTTGCGCTCAAATAAAATAAAACCTCACTGCCACCCAACAATGGCATTGTTGGGTGGGGCGGTTGGGAAGGTAGCGGGCCATAGGCCGCACCACCCGAGGCATAGCTCCCTCACTAAGGTGGGCCTAAGGGTTAGCGCCCCTCATGTCCATGGGATCGACACAATACATAGTTGGCGTTAATAATTTAAAATAATTTTTTTAATAAATAAAAACTTGCCGACAATTAATATGTGCGATTGTCCTGACATAGGCACAAAACTCTAATGTGACCCAAGATTTGACCGAATCCACAGAAGAGTACGATGATGACACATACCAAAAGGTACTAATGATGCCAAAAAATGGAATAATCCACTTGTAGATGTTGACTTTGACTGCAACGCTAAAGATCGTACGACCATATGGCCTAAATTTTTTTGTCTTGCACCTCGACTAAAAGTCTCTGATTTTGACGATTTCGTAGACAATCCTTAGATTCTTGGGCCTCCCAAATGCAATGATGAGGTCAATTTTCGCCCAAACTACTCCAAAGATCAGCTACCTTTGGATTTGGTAATTGAAACCCTCATTGAAACCCTTGTAGATCAATCAATATATGTTGAAATTTGACGAAACAAAAGTCACCCTAGATTCAATGGCGAGGTTCTCAAGACCCCAACTCACACCCAATAAAAAATTCACACCAGGATAGGTCCCTCAGATTTGGTAAGCATGCTACATTGAAGCTCTGATACCATGTAAGAGTTTATGGTGAACTCCTCAACACTCCAAGATCACCTGCAAGACAAAATAACTTCCATAAGAGAGATGGCAGAAATATCATACTATGATTAAGGATGCAAAATTGTCAAAATAATAGCCACATTGAATATATCAATGTATATATGATGCTTTGCTTATATAGGCAAGGTGAGGAATAGGATTAAACAAGACCATGACAAGTGTCTTAATCCTATGTCATGAGACAACATAGTCATAACAACCTAGGACACAAGCATTAAATAAATGCCAACTAATACTTAACTAGGAAGATTCCCTCCTAGGACCTAAGTGGACTTAACAATGTAAACATGACCTAGATAAGACTAGATAGGAAAAACACCTATTTACACCAACAATTATTTATCTATCCTTTATTTGTAAACACAACACTACAATACTGGGCATTTAAGGTGATTGAATGTAAAAGGAGAACTTTTTGGGTTTGCTAGATTTTGACATAATAGATTAG